>MPDP01000317.1:0-287643 GCA_030869315.1 Colletotrichum cuscutae
AATACTATAGCGTTTTTATTAATAATATCGTAATTAAAGGCCCGTAATCCTATTATAATAATAAATACCTAACTAATTATCCTAGGATCTAGCGATTTATTTACGAATACTTTTAGAATATTAATTATACCTACCTCACTTGATGTTACTCCTTGCATCATCGAGTGCCTACTTAACATAAGGCAAGCCGCCTACATTTTCGTAAGTAGGTATGCTGACCCTCACCCTATCTCGTCTCGGTTTGTTTTCTACTAGGGGGCACGATCGTATTCGGAAAAACTTATCTTGCCTGTAGCGTTTCGCCCGCCTGTCTAATCTTTACCAAGATTTAACGCCCCATCAGCCTGGACAGTCATACTATGAGAAACGATAGTCTAGACAGACTCTTGACGAGGAGTGAGGCCGAGGAGAGCTCATCTTTGCCTTTGCCTACGCCACGACGTCGTACGCTGTCGGCAGATAGATTAGTGCTGACCACACCGTTGCAACTTCAAGCCTCTTCTTGGCCTGAGATATTTCTTGTGCGACAGGAATTTTCCAAGCATTGGGAGAACTTACCTTTGCTACGAGCACGATCAGATCTGGATCTAGGAGACCTCAGTAGTTTTAGCGACGACGAACTCACGTCTTTTCTTAGAACTGAGGACAACACGGGTTGCAGAGGAGATTCGGCTCGAAGCCATTGATAATCTTGTGGAAGGCGCAACTCCCGGGAGACTACTTGATCGGGACGACAGTATTCCCAAAACCAAAACGGCGCTATTGATTGACGGCAACATTATCAACGAGAAACCACAGCTCAGAACATTCGGTGGAGGCTTAAGTGCATCGGAACTCATGAAAGAGCTGATGAAAAATGTGACTAATGACACAAGATGATCTTGCAGAAGTTTGACGGAGTGCTAACAAATGTCTAGCGCTACAAAGAAGGCTCTGATCATGGTGAAGAATCATCGCCATGGAAGGAAGACTACATTCCAGATGCGGAGAGGAGATTGATGTAAGTACACAGCCACCAGGCTACCCACATGGTCTCCAATGGCTAAGATAGTTCTTGTTGGCAAGCTACGTCGTGAATCTCAGCTCCTGGACTGTCGTTGCTCTGCTGGGGTCTGCTCCCCATTCGTGGTTTCGCATTCTGGGTGATTTGATAGATAATTATGTTCGGTCTATATCATCTCTTAGCGTCTCTTTTCTGTAAGCCGACTCTTTTAGACAGTATCATGCTAGTTGAAAATCTTTGATTATCTGACGACGGATTCACTGGAACTCTTAGACAGTAGGACGGGCCACATTCACGATGGAATTTTCGTTCCCACTTCGCGTCTGGCGCACAGAGTCGAGTGTAGTGGTTGATAGTAGGAGGAAAACAGCCGATGGTCAATCTCTCAGGTCTTCAAGAGACGTGACTTTCTTGAGGCATCTTTGCGACAACCATCGTGAAGAAGGCTCTAAAGACGCGATTTACTCAAGCCAGATAAGCTGCACTGTCACAGGAACCGATCAGTATAGATGGACTGGGATATTGCTTGCCGAAGACTGGTTCGAAATACAAGGAGACGATCCAACGCCGGATGCCGTGGAACGATACGACGATGATTTAAGGGATGGGATGATGTTTGATCCACTTGCTCGCGGGCAAGCTGACGCAACAACAACCCCTTGGTACCCGCGTTCGTACTTCTTAAACATCTTGAAGGTTCGTTTACTGCAGGTGCATGATGAATGGTTTGTCGTGCTCCTCCGCTTGGAGGAAAATATCAAAGAAGCGGTAAGAACCCTCCGACTATGGACATAAAATGGAGCCGATTGTTTGACCGGATCTTTTCGATTAGTCCAAGAAGCACAAGCATATTCTTGGCCGTATGCAGGCCTCGGCTCGTGATCTCCAAACAGACCCACGACGCCAAAATCTGTTGCAAGATCTCGAGGACTTTGAAGATGCAGTGACTGACGCAGAAGGATTCTTACGGGAATGCGAACAAATGCTTGAAGAAACTCAGAAGTCGCTCGAATCGTTCATGGCGACCGATGTTCACTATTTCCTTGGGAACACATCAGAGCCGTCTGAAGCACATTTTTGTTTTGCAAATTTGACACAGATGCGAAAGACAAGTAACGGTCTCCATCGGTTGCACCGCAAAGCAAGGGCCCAGCAGACAGAGTGCAAATCAATTTTGAAGGCTGGAAAGGCCATGAGCAAGAAGGTTCGTGGCTAACAAAGACTTTGACATCTTTCTCAGTGCCTTGAGCATTCAGTAAGGTACTTAGTGCTCGGTTTACTAACGTAATCCGACTATGACCAGCATCTACGTAAATTGCAAATGGAATCACTCCAAGTAGTAAGTGCGATCATTTTCATCATACTGAATTGATTCCTAACTTTGAAGGACACATTTCAACCACATGTTCCTGAATTCGAATCACTCAATCGAAACCGCTTTCACTATCTTTGGGCAGTCGCCATGATAGCTGGACTATTGTCGATCATACAAGACTCAAGGGCGCTTCACTGGAGTCTTTTGCTTGTTGTGATGCTAATATCGATGGTGATGTTCCTTTACGCAAGCATGGTACTTCAAACCAGCGTATCTCGGATTGCTACCTCTCAATATAGGCCGGATGGCCCGCGGGTCCAAAGTCAAGCCAGCAATTACACGCATAGAGAGCATGCGACACTTGGAGATACGGTAACAAGCTTCCTCAATCTAGCTTGGCGTGGACCCTCTGTAGATCTTCTGCCTGGAACTTCTGCCGAGCTATCACGCAGCGTGTTACCTGAGTTCAATGCCCCCCCGAGACGAGACTCGACAATCCACTATGTGAAGTCACATGTTCTGCGCTGGATTCCCAGTATCCGATTTCTCAGTATGGACGAAAGCAGCATTTCTGGTTCACCGGTGGCTTTACAAAACTTGGGGCAGACCATCGAATATATTCCTATCTGTCTCCCAGTCGATGGCAAAAGACTTCCGGAGTTGAATGAGATGAGTTCGCAAGATTGCGACGATGATCAATCTTTCTTCAGTTCGCTCAGGGAGCTATTGCAAAGAGATCGTTGGTTCACCTGGTCTGGTTTCCTCTCACGAAGTGGTTTGAGGGAGCCAATTGGAATGCATTATGTGGAGGTATGTGGTACCGATGATCTGAGCTATCTCCATAGGTACTCAAGATCATGTACTGAAACTCACAGTTTGAACTTTACGACGATGGCTACGTTTCGATACGGTTTCGACAGAAGGTCCCTCCAATCGCAGAAGCGGCGAGGTACCGGCCGACGGAGAGTCCATCTTTCGAGCCTGTGCCGTCAAAACGTCTTATGGACCTGTTCAAAAGCACCGCCGACATTCATAGGAGCGATCGTAGTAATCTCGACCGGATCATTCATCGCATTGACGGGCTGCCCCCCCAGCAACGAATGGTCGGTATAGGTTATGGTCTAGAGATTGAAGAAGGTCCGAACTCCAAACTTTTGTGGCTCATCAGGTGGACATCTGTAGTCTTTTGCGTTGTGTTAGGCGTCATATGGGCGGCTAGAACGGGTGATATCGAGAGTGGCTTCGCGATTTCAACCTGCTTGATAGCGTTTTCGATGGCTAGTGTGGCATTCTTAAAGTTTTCGGCGTCTAGGGGCTATTCGGGCAACGAAGACACAGGCCAAAACGTGTAAGAGGGCTGCCTATCTCAGAGCCTGCAGATGTAAAGTCAATACATTTGGACGGACATTTATGAGGGTGATAACGAGTAGTCCGTTAGTCCGGAGCTAGCTCAATCACATCCCTCTGTAGATGATGCCGAACTAGAGCAGAGTCAAAGAAAGACTGGAGCCGAATGTCGTGATGCTATTTGACAGTAGACGGGATAGTTCGACGGCTATTCCTCGGAGACAAAGTCGCCTGTTATGTTAACGAACAAAAGTATGTAAGATAGCCAGGATGGACTGAGGCGAGGGACCGATGTGTTAGCAAGACACCTGTCATCCTGGCAATGCCAATCCAAAGTTGTCGTATACCATGCGCGGTAGCCTCATTCAACGACTGGGTGATAGCATCTGCGTCTGCAAGTCTGGAAGCCAACCAATCCAACGACGCCGCGTTGGCTGCCTTCGGTGCCCGACCACACCAACGGCCCATTTCGTCACTCCGCTGCTATCGCTGAAGAAAGAGACAATTCTCCCATCGTTTGTGATAGCGCCTGCCTGTTTTCCTTCTTCCACACACACCAAAGCAGGTGGTCACAAGATACTTGCCAGATCCCAGTAACACCATGGCGACTTTGTCAATCAACGGCCTTCAATCTTCACTTGGGAGGCTGAGCCTCGAAAAGCCTCTTCCCTCCTTTCCGGTTGCCGATGTGTTAGTGCGCCCGTTAGACATCTGGCGTTCCTACTTAGCCACTATCGTGGCGGAGGTGGCAGGCTGCGAACCAGCTGTTGCGTATGAAGCGATTCAGTCTACGGCTGCCATTTCCATGGGCGATCTAGCCATCATTCTGCCTCGTCTCAAGATCAAAGCGAACGCCGAGGCCGCAGCTGCACTGCTAGACAAGGTTATCACTCAAGTGAACGTTGGAAGTACGTCCCTAGGCTGACAGAAAACAAATGCAGTTTCCGAAGTCACCTCTATACACCTTTCCATTCGTCGACGGGGTTCACATCCGCATCTTTTCCTCCCCGTTCTTCCTTCCCAGACTCCTCATCCCCTTCATAGCCGACCGCAAAGAATTGTATGGAAGCGATGAAGTTCTTGGTTTGAGGGATGTGGCATCACCCGAGTCTGGACGCAAAAAGGTCATCGTCGAGTTCTCGTCGCCCAACATTGCACAAGAGTTTGAAGGCAGGCACCTACGTAGCACAACCAATGGTGCTGCTATCGCCAACCTACATGAGCGGATGGGATGGGAGGTTGGTCGATTGAACTTTTTGGGCGACTGGGGCAAGAACATCGCTCTTCTCGCCATCGGCTGGAACAAGTTCGGCTCGGAGGAAGCCTTTGCCAAAGATCCCATTCGTCACTTACTCGATGTACACAACCAGATCAACGAGCTGTTCAAGCCTGAGCAAGAGGCAAGCGCAAAGGCGAAGGAGGAAGGAAAGAATACAGCCGAGATTGAGTCACAGGGCATTTACGCTGAACGTGATGCGTTCTCCAAGAAATGGGAGGAAGGGGATGCCGATGCATTAGCCCTGACTACCAGGTTCCGCGACGTTTATGTCGAAGATTACACCAAAGCCTATGCTCGTCTCGGCATCAAGTTTGATGAGTATGCCGGAGAGTCACAGGTCACGCCAGAGTCAATTGCGGAAGTTGAGACAGTCCTCAAGGAGAAGGGGATATCCGAGGAGAGCGATGGTTCGTGGCTCATCGACTTCAAGAAACACGGCGCCAAAGGTCTCGGCACTGGTATGATCCGCAACCGTACTGGCACGACCATGTACTTCTCCCGCGACCTAGCCGCGGTACTTGATCGTGAGAAGAAGTTTGCGTTCGACAAGATGATTTACGTCGTCGCTTCGGAGCAGGACTCCCACTTCCGCTGCGTGATCAAGGCACTTGAGCTAATGGGAAGGGAGGATCTCGCCAAGAAGATTCAACACGTCAACTTTGGCAAGGTCCAGGGCCTGTCGTCGCAACTCGGCAATGCGCACTTATTGGGAGACATGCTGAACCAATGCGCCAATGCAGTCAGAGACGCCATGGCGACGGAGGAAAATGCTGGGGCCCCTCTTGCCGCCGCGGAGCCTTTCGGCATCACGTCGCTTCTTGCCCAAGATATGCACACCAAGCGCAGCAACGGGTACGCGTTCGATAGCAAGAAGATGACTGAGTTCGAGAGTGAGACAGGCGCCCATCTTCAACTCCTTTACACCCGACTTTGTTTGACCATCAAGGAGCTTGGCGCTGACCCGACTGCGCTCGGAGAGATCGACTACGCGCATTTAGAAGAGGAAGAGTACACGAATCTCCTGAGACTCATGGCGCAGTACCCTGATGTCATCAACGCTGCGTACAAAACCCTCGAGCCTTCGGCTGTGTTGACGTTCCTGTATCGGCTGGCCGAACAATTGTTGGTATGTCTCGATGACGATGAGGGCGCGGGTGAAGACGAAGAGGAGGAGACTGCCGATGACCCGGCGCTTGATCTTGCACGAGCGGTGCTGTATGAGAATGCCAGACAAGTCTTTGAGAATGGTATGAAGGTCCTCGGTATCAGCCCTCTGTCTTCCTGATTTCGACGCTCTGATTTTTGTCATTGTTGTAACTCGGGGGAAGGCAGGTTTGGTCATTGTTACATACCACTGAACGTGGTAAGATTGTCGAGGAATATTGGAAGGCGCATGATCTGTTGAAGTTGCTTTGTCATGAGATCATGACTTGATGACAGACATGGGAGCACAATAAGGATCCCAGGCCAGGTGGCAACTGTTTACTGTGATGCATAGCAAAACTCAAAAATAGTCAATATAATGTTCAGGCTTTTGCATAAAGCCCAGTGAAAGTGAAGCCTAATGTCTCTTACGCCTGTTCATAGCAACGTACTTATAATCTCTTTTTTTCAGCTTCACTTGGGCAGGATGTTCCGAACAATCAGCTGTTCTGTGCCCCAATAATATCCATGATATGATATCCTTCACTGAGAACGCTCTTTAGCTTATGTGCTCATGTCTTGGTGTATCTACGCGGCTAAGTACACGGCCATGCTCGACGTCCTGGTTCTTCAGGCCCTCTCACTTCTGGCGGAAGACGAATACGTCGGAAACAAATAGAGAGAGGCAAGACGGGAAGGTAAGGATGCCAATGCCTGCCTGAATAGATGCGTAGAGGGACCCACTGATGGAAATATCTTCAAGAGTCGAAGTCCTTCTTCTTGAGTTTTCTTCTTCATCACCGCATCTCGAGTCAGCCACTCCCACAAATCACAATTTAAGTAAGCCCTCACTTTTCTCATTACTTGGTCCCTCCCTCCTCTCAAAATACACCCACTGCAAATGAATGGAATTTTCCTGCCTTTTAGCAATGGAAAAAATTCTTCATTATCCTGAGCCCAGTCGCTCCTTCCTGCCTCGAGGTGAGGCCATTGTTTTTCTTATCACTTTCCACCACGGCCGCGCCCCACCCTCTCGTCCTCCTTCGCCCTCCCTCGCGCTCACCTTCACCTTCATCCTCACCCTTCTTCTTATTTTCTTGTCTTTTCCTCACCCATCACTTTCGAGATTTGGCTCGATCACTCTTCAAGCTTCTCATTCTCACCCAGTCGCCTATGTATCTCGCTCTGATACACCACTGACTGGCGAGATATAGCTAAGTGGCATGAACATTATTGCCCTCATCGCTATCGTATTACAACAACGCGCGCTGTGAGAGCTTCCACAATAAGCTGATATTGCGGTAGGTAAGCTCGTTATCTTTGTTCATCCTCGAAGGTGGTTCTAACTTCTTTTAACGCAGATTCGTCCGCAAACAAAGACATCCCTCACACACTATCAACCTCTAGTCGCTCATCTCTCCATCGACTCAACCATCATGTCTTCCCGCTCGCGCGACCGCGGTACCACCGTCATCTCGGCCGAAGAGCGCGCCAGACGCATCACGGAGGCCAAGAGCAAGATTCGCGAGAACGCGACCTTCACTCCCGCCCTTCTGGGCCGCATCGAGTCTCGCATCGATTCCAACGCCTTTCGTCGTTGCATCTCGGACAACACCATCTACCAGTCCCTCTGCAACTCGCTCAAGGACAAGAACGTCCCCGAGCGCGAACGTCGCCCCGATCTCGTCGACTTTCTCGCCCTTGAGGCCATCGTCGCCGTCAACTATGACGGTGAGTACAACAAGGTCCTGAAGGACCTCTTCATCCGCTGCAACACTGCTGCCTGGGTCGACAAGGCGGTTCTCGCGGCCAACCAGGAGTGGTACCGCGATAACCTCTCTGATGCCCGCAAGTTCATCAAGACTCTCATCAACAAGGTTGACTCCCAACTCTTGGAGATCATCCTCGAGGACATCGATACTAGCTTCTGGCGTCAGACTCTCAACGACCATGTCCTCTACAAGAAGATTCTTGAGAAACTCAAGAACAACCGCGACCTCAGCCAGCGCGACGTTCTCACCGCTGTCGCCCTCAACGGCGGCAAGTACCCAACCGAGGTCTTCCGTCACCTCATTGTCCACCAGAACTCCGCTATGTGCCATTGGGGCAACAACGTCCAGGCCCAGCATGCCCTTTACGAGGATGACGAGTTCCAGGATACTCGGGCTCAGAACACCGTTGTCAGCGACACTATGGCCAACCTTGAGTCCTTCGCTGATGCGATGCATGATAAGAATAAGAGTAAGGAGATCCGAAAGAAGGTCCGCGAGCTGAAGGACATTATGAAAGGAGACCTCGGTCTTCTCCGTCACACCTTGGGTGGCCGCATTCAGAAGAATACTGGCGGAGGTGGAAGAGTCGCTATCGGAGGCATCGGCAACGATCTCACTCGCCTTAACAGCCTTACCGGCGGAGGCGGTACCACTGGTGTCCTTGCTGGAGGTGCTGGAGATACTGGTGGTGTTGCTGGTGTCCATAGTACTGGCGGTACTGGTGGTGTCGGCGGCGGTGGTGGTCACTTGGGTACCGTGGGTGACTTCCAGACTCAGCTTCGCCCTACTCATCAGCGTCATGACTCTGTCACCTCTTCTGCTGGCGGTCTCTTCGTCGGCCAGGATGGAGCTACCCCCGGAGGTTACGAGACGCCCCAGAGCCAGATGCAGGGCAACGGAAGCCTTGGTGTCGAGGGTGGTGGTATGGGTGGCTTGGGCAGTGCTCGCCTTCATGTTAAGAGAGAGGCCTTCAGCCCCGGCTCCGACTCTAGGGTTCCTGACCCCTTTAGCCCTTCCTACTAGGAGACTTCTTTCGTGTATACTTACTGCTCAATTTGGGATCGGAAGGGACTAAGGACGGCGGCGGTGGAGGAAGGCCGACTTCTAGATTGATGCCGTTGACTACCCTCTCAGATGAGAAAAGCTATGTGTTGCCAAACTAAGGCAAAGATTAGTGCAACAAGAACTTAGCTTTCACTTCACCCTGCCCCGTGCTCATCTGAATGTGTTTACAAGGTCAAAGCTTCAGAAACGTAAGGATGAGAAGCAAGGACGATGTGCTCTTTGTTGCTAGAGTTCCTTGTCTCTACACCGTAGTGAGATCCTGGATTGAACCCTCGATTCACTTTTCTGAATTCGCTGACTTCGGTGCTGCGCTTCCAGCCGTTTTCGATGCGCATCCTACAAAGCCTTTGAATTTCATCACAATGGAAGGCTTTTCGTGTGAAAAAGGGCTTTGATTGAACAACATGAGAGTTAGGCTGATAGTTGCGTTCCCACTCGATTTGCCTTTTGCTCAGCTCGGGTCGGTCCGCTGACAAGTCTGTGATGGCAAACCTTCTCAATCGACTGGATGACCAGCCAACCCAGTCGACCTCAAACTCTATTCTTGTCAAACGTAGGAATACAGGAGTGACGCAGCGAATGCCTGTTCCCATAGTCGTGAACAATACAAAATGTCAAGTTACTGGGGCCCTAGTGGCTAGGTAACCTGTCGGATCGGAAGTCTAATTCGACCGCGGCATACAGTCGATTGCGCAGGGGCTAAT
The DNA here is from genome assembly GCA_030869315.1 of Colletotrichum cuscutae. Classification (NCBI taxonomy): domain Eukaryota; kingdom Fungi; phylum Ascomycota; class Sordariomycetes; order Glomerellales; family Glomerellaceae; genus Colletotrichum; species Colletotrichum cuscutae. Next base: position 9,629 of record MPDP01000317.1, read on the forward strand.
TAGGGGCCCTATTTACGATTATCATAGCCGGCCTAACCTACGGTTAGAACCTCCTTTTTATACCTACGTAGAAGTTTATATAATTAATTAATCTCTTTATTAACCTATAGTTCGAACTAGTTACTTTATAATAGGGAAACTAATACTAATTAGTAATTAAATTTTATTATTATAAATTAGTAAAGTATTTTATTATATAAAAGAGACGACCTCTTAATACTATATAAAATAAGAGATTTATACTAATTAACTTTATAAAAATAAATAAAAAAAGAAGTAATTTTTAAATACTATATAGAATCGAATAATTATAGCCCTTTATTACTTATAAGAGGTCGACGTTTACTATATTAAACTATGTTAATTAATAGAACTACTTAAATAACTAGCCTTTTATTATTATTTTAAATAGCTTTTTTACTAAATAACTTTTTTAATAGCCGGCCCGTAATTAAAAATTAACTAAGTAATATAAGGGACCGCTAGAAAAGTAACAAATTACCTAACTATAATTAGGCTACGAAAAAGATTATAAAAAAAGATATAAAATAGGGTACTAAGGAGCTATAAAAAGAAAATTTCTAAAGTATTTAACCTTATTAAGTACGAGTAGTAAGTAGTATTTTCGATAAGTCCTTAAGGCCTATAATTTTATAAAAAAAGGGGAGCTTAACTTTACTAATCGTACTTAATAGCTTATACGGCTCCTTTATAAGCTACTTAATATTTATATTTAACTATTTTTATAGAATACTACTTTAAAAAAGGTAAGTTAAAAAAGGAAGCTATTTAAAAGTTACGGAGAGTACGAGGCTTAAGAAACTAAAAATATATAGAATAATAGAAATTAGTAACTAATAAAGATCTTAAAACTAATTACTATATCTTCTTATAGTAATATAAACGTCTACTACTATTATTAAAAAGGGGCTATAAAAACCTACCCTTTTATACTAAATAAAAAGGAGGCCTTAGTAAGTACAATAGCTAGCGATTTAAAAAGGTAATAGTAGTTACTAAAGATAGTAAAAATAAAAGTAGTAGTAAGATAGTAAGAAGAAACGGGAATCTCTTAGACCTTAATAAATTCGTTAGGTAATAAAAGTACGGGTTTATTATAACTAATATATAAATTAGATATATCCCTATTAAAATTAAATACGCTAACGACTACTAATATACGTATAAACTAGGGCACGACCCTTAGTAAGTTAGAGTAAAAAAAAAAAAACAGAAACCCGATCCTAAATAGAATCCCAATCCTTTATAAATAAATAAATATTAACTTAAAATATTAAGGAACGTAGATATATAGGATTATAGATTAGCTTAATAATAAGTAAATTAACGTAATATTAATCTATTTAACTAAGGTTTATAAGAAAAAGGGGCTATAAGAGTAACCCCTATTTTATAAAATCATAAATAACCTTAGCTATTAGCTAGATAAATAGTTTATAAGCATAAGCTTAGGAATCGTAAAAGTAGTTAATAGATTTTTTTATAAACGAGGGGTATTACTAACGCAATTATAATTATAAGAACTATATAAAATCCTAGTAATAATAATTATAAAAAAGGAATTTATACTATAGAACTAAGTATAAGTTAATAAGATATATAACCGCTTTAATAAATTTAAAAAAAGGATAAATAATATAGATTTCCTCTTTATAATTACTAACGGAAATCTATTGTTATAGAAGGATATATAAAAGTAAAATATAGTACTAGAAGTTTAATAATTAATAATTCCGCCTATTTCGATCTATAGCTCGTCGCCGCTACTAATATAAAATTCGGCACTAATTAGCTAATAAAAAAAGAGGTAAACGACCTAAAATTACTAATAGTACGTAATAACGCAAGGATCGCTTATAAATACTAAAAATCTAGTAGTAAATACGAGGTAATTTATAAACTTTAAAAAGATCTTTTTAAAAGAGAAATTATACTCTAGGGGGAAGTATGAGGTCTTATAAGAAACCCTAATAATATTTTATAATTATTATAAAAAAGTCGGGATTAGGGAACACTAGTACTATTTAGTAATTAATATCGTATTTATAAATAAAGCCTCTAATTACTATTATAAAGCGGTATATAATCTCGATTAAAATAACTTTTTTAGTATTATTAATATAATTTAAAACCGCTTCGAGACCTATAATAAGAATCTAAAGCTCCTATCTAAGCTATAAGTAATTTTTTTTTATATTTATAGCTAGGATAATAGAGGGTAAATCGTAAGTAAAAATCTTTAAAAAGCTTATTAATTAAATTAATAAGTTAGTAAAAACCTAGCTAAATAAGGGAACTAACGAGTAAAAAGTCGGATATTTTTATACCGTAGTCTAATACGTACTAAAAATAAAAATAACCCTATACTAAGTACTTAAAAACTACGAGACGCTCTACTCGAGGCTAAGATCTAGTTTTAATATTAAAATAAGAATACTATACTAAACCTACCTCTAGGCGTATAATAACCCTTATTAATAATACTAGGTTAATTAAACGTATAATAAAAAAAGAAAAGAAACTAAGTATAATAATCGCTAGTAGGGAAGCTTAGATTTGTTAAATAAGTAGAAATTTAACTTGCGAGTAGGGTAACGTAAGAAGTAGTACTTTATTTATAAAAAAAATAAATATTAGTTAAGTAACTACTTAAAAAAAGAGCGTACTAAATCGTACGAATAATATAAAAAGTTAAGGGCAGTAGATAGCAAAACTAGCCCTTATTAATTTAACTAATTCCTCGTTATATATAAGAGTAGATCTAGAGGTATAGAACCTAGCGAAAGTAGTTAGTTTAGTATTTTAAAACATCCGTACCTTATAAGAAATTTAGAAAATAAGGAAGATCTTACCCCCTATACTAATAAATTAGATTATAATAAAATTAACGATATTAACTACTCTTTTTTTATACCGTTAGTCTTGAGAGGATATACGAGGCTAAATAGATAAAAAATAGTAAAAGCTCTTAATAAGTAGGCTTTTATTTACGAATAGTAAAAGAAAGTCCCTTAGGTAATAAATACGGAGGTAGCTAAAAAAGTAAATTTAATAAGGCCGAAGTCTACCCTCTTAATACCTAAAAAAAAAACGCTACCCTTTTTAATACTTAAAAAAAAAAAAAATACTAAGTAAATCTAGGGGTAGCTAGAGGGGTCCTTTTTATACTACCTAAATTACTTAAATACTAAGCTTATATAAGTATTCTATATAAATAAAAAGTACGGCCTAGATAATTTCTAAGGGATTATCTTAAATACTAAGGTATTATAATAGTTAATAAAAAAAAAAAGAGTAATTCTAAGCGTTATAAAAGATTATATTAATAACGCTTAATACGTTAATAATAGGTATTACGAGAATTAGCTTTGGCCTAGGTAAGGAAATTATCGTACTAAATACGGTAAAAGTAAAGACGTACTTCGGAACGATAACTTTTTATATTTTACTTATTAATACCCTATTTTTACTATATTTAAAAGATATAGATCGACTAGGTATTATATTTAATAATACGAGGAATAAAATCTTTAGCGGTAGGTACTTTAAAATAGTTAAATAACGATAGGGGTACGCGTTTATAAGGCTTATTAATAATACGAAGTTAATTAATTATTTAATAAAAAGTAAGCTTAGATAATTATACTAAAGATTTAGTTACCCATTAGTTACGAGGCTATATAACCTCCTAAAGTAATTAAGTAATAATAATATTAAAATTAGGGCGCTAAAGTAGTTAATAAAAGTGTATTACTAATACTAAATAAATACGCAAAGCCTACGTAAGTTTAAATTTAAATTATATAATAAGCTTAACTTTAATTAGGAAATTATTATTAATATCTTTTACTTAAATAATCGGCTAGTCCTATATATAATTAACGTAGCTATATCCTTTTAAATAAGGTAATTTCTCCGGGATCTATAAGTAAAAATAGTGTGGGCAGCCCTATAAAAAAGCTAGATTAATATATACTAGGGACCGCTAAATAGTATTAAAACTGATACTAGTACTAGCTTTAAGTTAGTAAAATTTAAGGAGAATACGATAGCTTATAGTATATAGCTAAAAGTCGTGCTTATTAAAGCGTACTATAGTATTAAAAAGGTAAAAAGGGCATACTAGTAGCTAAAAAGGGTATTTAGAATTATTAAAAAAGAAAATCTAGATTCTATTAATAATAAATACCTCTAGATAGTACTTAAATACTATAATAATACTATAGGGCCTAACGGGCTTATATTAATACTTTTTATATTTAGAATATATTTAAGAACGACCTTAGCCTCGTTACTATTACTAAATATAAACTAACGAGCTTAAGTAATTAAAAAAGTAATATAGGTATTATACGAAGTAAGTATAAAAAAATAAGTTAACGAGGTAATTACTATACGTAATAGGCCTAATATAAAAAGTAATTTAGATATATTACTAAATTTAAATATACGTATATAGTATAAAATTACTTAATAGTAGGCTAGGCTATATAAATTAATCTTTATTAACGAGCGATCTTACGTAACTACGAAGGATCGTAACTAACCCCTCGAGGTATTAATTATAATAATAAGACTATATTATATAGATCCTAACGAGGTAATTTCTAACTTATAAAAAGAAAAAGAGCTAAAGGAAACTATATAACCCATAGTAGAGGTATAGGAAATTATTCTTAATAAAATCGTTATAGTAATACTAATAAATAATGAGGAAAAAGAAATTACTAAAAGGGTACTAATACTACTAGTAAGACGTCATAAAAGACCACGACAGTAAGTACTAACGTAGTAATTTATTATTAATAACAAGGTAATTAACACTTTTTATATAATAAAAAAAAAAGCCGATTTCGAGCTAGTAGTTAAACTACGTAAAAAAAGTATAATTATAACTATTAAAAAGCTATATAAAAAATTAGATCTTATTAAAATAAATACTCTTTATAATCGAGGGGTCTATCGATTTATTCTCTATAACCTAGAGAAGTATATAAACCTCCGCATATTTAAATTATAAATAGTTTATAAAATTAAAAGGAAAAGAATACCCTAGCCGTATAAAAAGTTTAAATACGTAATTTAAGGGTATAGTAACGTTAAGAAAGCGACGCTACTTATATAATCGCCTATAATATAGCGCTATAGCTAACGATTAATAATAGCACTAATAATATTATTATAAAAAAAGGAATACGAGATTTAGAGCCGTAATATTACTTAGGCCTATACTTAATCGGCTATAGGGCTTATAAAAAAATCCTAGCCTATTTATTAAAAGAAATAGCTAGTAAGTACTTAAAAAGTACGATTATTAAAGTACTTAAATTACTATATAGGCTCGTAAAATCGGGTACTTATTAATAAGCTATATATTACGATTTTTATATTAATTAATTATTAATAATTATATTTACGTACGACCCGTGCTTACTAGTTTCTAAGTACGTAAGTAACTAATTTAAAATTATTAGAATATAAACTAACGATATATTAGGCTTATTTAATATTAATTTTATAAAAAAAGAGAATAAAGAGCTTTAGAAAGCGGGCTTCGTATTAAAGCTAAAAGAGGTCCTTACGATAAATAACTTATTAATATTTAATAATAAGATTTTTATAATTAAGAGGGAAACTATTATCTTTTAATAAAAGGGGTAAAATAAAAAAATTAGCTTTATTAATTTAAACGTAATTAATATTAAAAAGTAATATAAGGCTAAGCTCGTATAAGGGGTATATATTATAAATATATACTAACCTAAGGCGATTTTTAACTATGCTAGAGTAGCATAGGCTATAGAACTAAATAAATAAGATATCGAAGTACTTAATAAGTAGCTCAAGTAGTAATACTTAAATCTTAATCGAGGTCTCGTTTACTACTTAATTAACCTCGTAACTAGTAAGCTCTACGTATTTATAAATAGCTTATTTATAAATAATAAAAACTTTACTTTATAATTAAAGTATATTATTATTCTTATTAATAAGAGTATAAATAAAAGCGAATTTATAATATATAATAATATAATCTACTACTTATTAACTAAAAGTAAGTAAATAATAAGAAGTATACTAATATTAGAAGTTTATAATATAGTTAATAACGTTAACCTCGCCTATGCGATTTTAATAATATTAAAAAGAATTACTAATCGACTTAGCCTTTTACTAATCTTAATAGTTATTTATATAGATTCTTATTTATTATATAAATATCTTATTAAATTAAGAATTACGAAAGAAAAGAGGCTTATAATCGATATTATAGCCCTTAGGTAATTATATAAAAGGTATAAGATCCTTAAAATCTATTAAATTAATAATAATAATAACCTTACTAACGCTTTTATAAAAGTAGTACTTAATAAGGGGTTAGAATAATTCGTAAGTAATAAAAAAGTTAATATATAAATAAAAAAATAGGTTATATAAAAAGAATAGAGAAAAGGAGGAAAAAGAGATAACTTAGTAAACGGGCCCGAGGTCGAATTATACCTCTAACTATAATAATTAAATTAATAAAAAAAAAAAAGTTAGTATTAAATTAGAAGTTTAATTCGACTGCGGTATATAGTTAATTATATAGGGGCTAATTAGGGGCCTTATTTACGATTATCGTAGCTAGCCTAACCTATAGTTAGAACCTCCTTTTTATACCTACGCAGAAGTTTATATAGTTAATTAATCTCTTCGTCAACCCACGGTTCAAACTAGTTACCCTGTAATAGGGAAACTAACACAACCAGAAGCTTCTAGCTAATCGATTGGGAGGCTATCTCCATAGGTGTGTTAGGCAGCGCGAGTTCGACTTGCCACGGGGGCCGATAGATAGAGTTGACTCTCTCTCGAGACGTTTCGATGGCACCATTACCACATCGTTAGCGTACGATATGGGAATCGGGTAGGGAACTACTCCATCAACCTCATGCGGGTCTGGGCATCGCGGGACTCGCAATGTTGAGGAAATACACTCATAAACTGGGGAACACACGGCCTATGGTACCGGGATCCCTGTAGAGTAATCCGAATTACTTGTACTATGTAGATAAATACCCAGCCATCATCAATATACCAAGTCGTTAATGATTTTCCGCTCCCGGATCCCCTTCAAACAGCCTCCCCTGGCTCTCTGGGATTGCTCGTAACCACAAACTCCGTCTTCTTCACAATAACCGGCGCGTCAAGATGATAATCGGCACTGCCGTCATCCGACCCCTTCCCTATCCTTGAGCTCTGCACCCCAATATCCCGGTCGCTGTGGTCGATCCCGCTGCCGAGCGGCTGCATACCGCTCATCCCCGGCCGCCAGCTCTGCAGCGCGTACCTGCTTCCGACATTGCCGCTCTGGCCCGTCTTTCCATAGCCGCTCGCGGCACCGTACTTGTTGCTTCGGCTCCCGGACCTGCTCTTTTCGTTGAAGTATTTGACGAGGGGCGCGAGGGTCGGGATGCAGCAGACGATGATACCGAGGTTGTTCTCGATGGCGGACCACATGATGAGGGGCGAAGAGTCGAGGTAGTTGGCGAGGGCGTGGACGGTTTGGATTCGGATGATTTGGATGACGGTGATGAAGGCGCCGAGGCCGAAGAGGCCAAGGAGAACGAACTTCTTGCGCTTTTGGATCTTGGAGGATGCGAGGACGGGGAACGGGAGTAACATACTGAAAAAAAGGACTGTCAGCTGTAATTTTAGAGACATGATTGGTTTGGGGAACATACACAATGACATCAAACGCCATCGTAAGAGACGCCATGCTGGTGTAGAAGGGAACTCCGGGAATGCAGGAGCCATTGGTGATCGTGGGGTCCCATTGCTTCGCGATCTGTTCTTTGTCAATATCCGTTCTGTCTTGGGACAAGAGATGGATAAACTTACAGGCGTGCACAGATTTATTTGCACCAGCAGGAAGGCAACGTGATACGCGACGCAGAGACCGATGGTGACGAAAGTTGCCCACCTATAGGGACCCTTCGGAATGAAGCGGAGGTATGAGAGAAGCAAGCTGATCTTGAATCCGAGAATACTGCTGATGTAGCTGAACTGGATGTTAGTTCTGATTTTATATTGACGAACCTTTCCCAAGGATTTGAGCACTTACCAAGGAGCGCCGGCGTATTGCAGAAGACCGAAGTTATAGAGATTCTGTGCTGGCATGTCCTCCAGCTTTTCGAGACCCAAGCCCCATTTTGTTTCTGCGGGTGGTTATTAGACGCAAGCCGAGTTGTGAAGATTGAAGACCAACGTACGAATAGTGCTGACGATTGCGAATCCAGCAGCCGCAAACCACGTTGCAAAAATGACCCAGTCATCTACCGCCGACAAGTTAGTGCTCTGTCCAAAGGTCAAATCATCCAAGTTGTAAACATACCTGAACCAGCGGCCTTGAGCATGATCACACGGACGTATAACCGCAGCATCATGATGATCAACGACAGCGCCGTAAACACCAACGCGATGGCCGTGATCTGGGGACCCGTGGACGGTGTCCCCGGCGGGGTGTTGTAGGTCCACGACTCGCTCATCGTGGGCTGAACTGTTGTGAATAACCTCCTTCGAAACCCGGTCGGTGAACGCGGTGAAGTCGAGGCCAGACAGACGTAAGGCTGATGGTCTGCGGGCGAACGTTGTTCGACGGGATGTGGTAAGACGGGAAGGACGTTGCCGATCTAACCGACGAGCCTAGGTAGGAGACTAGGAGGAAAGGGACGAGTGGACAGAGGTGGCGGAGCCGACTGGCTTTAGACCGCTTTATCTGGACAGGAGCTCGTCGTTCATAACATCATTAGACTAGGCCTTTCAGCTAGTAACGTTCGTGCCAAGAGGAGAGGGGGAAGAGTGGAGGGAGTATCAATATACAAATAATATGCTCTTCCTTTCTGGCTTCTCTCCCCTTTCACATTTGCCTTTTCCACATAGGCCCAACCTTATGGGTTGGGTATCCTGTTCCGGTACCGAGCATCTGGGCCAGAAGGCATCCCCTGTGGGAGCAGGTAAAAGATATCACACTTGAAGTAACGGCCAAGCCGGGCTGCAAGCACAAACTTTGTGAGAGGTTCTAGGCCGGATGTGTGAGGTGGGTGGACTCTGGAGGGCTTGTCCTCCGGGCCTTGTCCCTCGGATCGTTTACAAGGTAACGTCCCCTCTTGCCTCGTGCACTGCACGTTTGCGAGAGCTCGGGGGAGCCACGAGGAAGTTGGGAACACATACGGGGTCAAACTCCGTACGAGGGCCGTTGGAGCAGCAGAGCCACAGAGTTTCCTTCCCCCCCCCCCCCCCCCCCCCCCCCCCCCCCCCCCCCCCCCCCCCTCCCTCGTCGGCCCGTCCCCTCCCCTCCGTACCCTCACCGCCGTCTCTCTCCCGCCCCCCCTCCCCCCCCCCGCCCCCACCCACCCCCCCCCCCCCCCCCCCCCCGCCGGAACGTGTGCCGATTTTGCATTTCAGGAGTGCTTTCTGGAGACGAACGTATCCATGCCTGCATCTTGCAAAACGCACCGGGTTTGCGACCAGTCACCTCGAACTTTCGCTGAGCCACCGGCCGGAGAAGCGTCTGGGCTTCCTCGCCAGACCTGGGATTCTAGAAGAGAGGTGGTCGTCGGCGGCCCCCGTTCCCTGCTGGCCGTCCCCCTTGTTGGACGCATATACGGAGTTCCTGTAGTACACGCATGCTATGCACGCGTACGGGCATTGTATGTACGCGGCACTAATTAGCGCAGATCCAGAGATGATGGTCTTTCATAAGAGAACCAGTTGTTGGTTCCCCTGACAGTCTGCCATACCGCCATATGTCGTAAAGCCCGTATTGTGGGGACCGCTGCCCGTGGGTTCTTCCATATTGTTGTAGTTGAATCCCGAGCACGGAACCCGTCCGAGGAAGAGAAATGAGCCGCTGTCTAAGTCAAACCCGAGGAGGTCCTTTATGTCACATGGCGTTACCGCGTATGATATATCACATTGGGGGCTAAAATACCACAGTGGCAGAGGTGACAGCGGGAGATTTCGACAACTTGGCGGGCTAGCTTCAACTCGAATTTACGCAATTATCAAAATTCATGGACCAAGGAGTGGACCACGCAACCGCAATGTGGCCAGACTTGGTCCGTGTCGCGATGACAAGTCAGTGATGAATGTGACATGCGAGGATATCCCTGTCCGAGACACGCCGGTTCGGGCAATTTGCCATGTGCGGTAAAGCTCTGGACTCTGTTATCGACATGCTATCCTTATAAAAGCAGAGTGTCTCATCAAGCAAAGGTTTCTCCCTGAAGCAAACTTGTTTCCACGTCTAGGGTCGTGTTTGCAATTAGCTGCGAGCCAGCGACGCGCTGGATGGCCCTGAAGTGTGGTATTGACCAACAAAACCTTCTGTTATCGAGCCAAGACCTCGTCAAAACGAAGTTGACTGAGACTTTAAGAGTTCAAGTTGCTGTGCCACATTCCGACCACGTGGGTCTGATATGCCGACTTGGCCTGCAGAGTGTGCCTGCACATCCATGCAAGTTGTAACCATGTCTTCAAGCCCCCCCCCCCCCCCACCGACGAGAAAGAAGTTCCAGAAGTTCTTAGCGCCATCCCGCTTTTCAGGTGAGCGTGTGTGCTCGAGCGCAAAGCGGCACAGCAAGCAACAGTTGTTCGTGACTTGAATTTCTGAAGAATACGCTCCGAGACTCTAACCACAAACTCCCCGGAACCGTATCCGTACCCAGCCGGCCAGCCTTCTCGGGCATATGCGGAGACGAGAAATTTTGGCTTTGGGACGTCCACGGGAGCTGGAGAATGATCAGGAGAGGGAGGCGATCCGGGCACGAGGGAACCACTTGAAAAAGGAGGAAAGGGTCCTCTTCGTGACTCGGGCACGCTGACATCGAACAATTTTCAGTTGTTCCACGCCCTACGGAAAATTCTTTCGGATCCGAACTTCCCTCTTGCCAAGGAACCAAACCAAGGGAGCAGCCACAATCTTAGCTCCCAGTTACCACACACACCTTTCGGAGGAAGAAAAAAAACGTTGATCGGGACGGGACGTGAATGTCTGTGCTGTCCTGCCGCCGGCGTCGTGGTGGCTGACTGTTTGTTTTGCTGCCCGCGCGTGTGAGGCACTTTAATACCGATTTTGCACAACGGCCGCCAATCCTTTTTCAATAGTATTTCCTAGCACCGTTGATCTCAACTACTAGATGGACTGTTATGTCATGAGAACGTCCCAATAACGTTGATCCTATGACAGCACATGATCCAACTCAGCTGCACTGGAGTTTGGATGAACGTTGTGGTTCAACCACACCACTGTCTCATTCTTGAGTTCGTGACACCCGAGGGGTGGGAGACCCTTGGACGAGATTCTTGGGGCGCACCTAGTAGTATTTGCAGACAATGTCGCAATCAGCTAAAGCTTCGCAACTCGCGCCCTGTTCTCCGATCGAGCATGCACCACTTATCAAGATATTTATCAGACGTTACAGCGGCGACCCAATTCCATGGACAGTTTGACCCAGCCCCTTGTTCTTCTATACGTTGCCTCGTACGATGCGGTTGCTACCGAATCTTGGAGGAACCGAGGAACTTCATCTCATCGGCGTTTGGCGAGTTCAGGTTAGACCGCCGCGAGGCCCCTGCAGTTAGCCCCCCCCCTTGGAAGTCTGAAGGATGCATGGGTCTGCTTGATCGATCCTCTTTTCTTACCAAGGATCTGGTGGCGAGCCCCCAATCGGGCCGGGGTTCGAAAGACCTTGCTGAAGAACCCCCGCAGCTTCAATTTCCGGCCCAGGTTGCGCCCGACTATTGAAGATTCCTCAAAAACGCCGAGGAGAAGTCCGGGATATTGTCCAGTCCAGTGGCCACCAGTTGGATCAGAGGTTGGTTAGTAACCAGCAACCAGACGTTACGAGATTCCGAACCGAACCGCGCCAACGACAGGCCGGCCCTGGATATGAGCATCGACAGCACCGTCATTCTTGCGTCGATGGTAGCACCATCTCAACAGCCGGTTTCTCCCCATCGTCTCAGAGCATAAGCGAACTGCACTCTGCAAGGAACGATGCGTGATTCTGCAGCGATTTGGAGTTGTTGGACGAGGGATTCGTCAGGGTTGCTGCCGGGAGCACTGCACCCTTTGATCTGCGAGCCACACTCGAGTCCCCGCTGAACAAGACTTTGGAAGAACGAACAACCTGACCGCGTGGAGCCCGGCCGTGCAAGCCTGACCCGGCCTTGGCCAGGTATTGGAAGGCAGCGGACCACGGAACCCTCGTGGCCCGGATCTTCATCGCCTTGCGAACTCGTGAGAGCCGGAATCGTGAGAGAGAGCAGGCCGCCAGAAGCGACAACGAGAAAGTCGAATGGAGCTTCAAGCGGAGATAGGTATCAGGATGTCCGGCGTCGACTGTCGAGTCTCGCACTCCGGTCTCCAGTCTCCAGAATCGCTGACCGTCCTGGCCACTAGTGGCCGATAGACCGAGGCACCCGGCATCCCTGGTGTCCGGCCGATATCTAGGACGATATCGACCTCGTCTCCCGCTCCACAGCCCGCAGCGCTTTACCGCCCCTGGCCAAGGATGGCAGGGGAACAAGAGGGAATCAGCCACAAACGGCACTGCATGAGAATCGACCCTAGGGCTTCTTCCCGATATTGTTCCCTTCTCGAATGATAGTAACACGGATTCATTAGCAACAGGTAACAAGTGCGGCAAACTTCCACTAGTTTGAGGGGGCGAAGTCCGCCTTCTATAGGACCCCAAATCTTGGTCGAAACCCCAGTCGGGAAGCGTCCTCCCCGTCGAGATGGACTCTCCAAACCCCCATGCCGTAGTCCCGGAGGTCGGGTAGGACACTTCCTGCAGCATACTAAAAGTAATGCCCATGGCCACCGGTAGGAAAAACTTTCTTTTGATGAAATGGTCCAGCGGCATTTCCCTCTCTTTTCCTCTGCCCCCTCCCCCCGCCCGCTCTCCCTCCAGCCGTCGATCTTTGTCTCACACATTGCGCTGCCATTGCCTTTGCCCTTTCAAACCAGGTCAAAGTAAAGTAGTCCAAGATGAAGAGCTTTGTCCTCCAAGCGGCCCTCGCCGGTGCGGCCCTCGCTGCTCCGAACCACCGAATCGGCACCGCCTTCACTGAGCGCGCCGCCGGTGACTGCAAGTGTTTCCCCGGCGATGCTTGCTGGCCTGCCACGGCGCAGTGGGATGCCCTCAACACCACTGTTGGCGGCAACCTGATCGCGACTGTCCCTCTTGGCGCGCCATGCCACGACCCCGTCTACGATGCGGCCACCTGCGCTACTCTGCAGAGTGAATGGCAGGATGCGGAGATCCAGTAAGTGTCGATCCCAACTTCACGATATTGACGACATCAAGTGACTAACGATGATGTAGCATGGGATCCTCTTCCTCCATTATGGCTCCCTTCTTCGCCAACCAGAGCTGCGACCCCTTCCAACCGCAGTCTCGTGCTTGTACTCTGGGCAATTACGTCGTCTACGCCGTTGACGCCAAGACCCCCGAGCACATCGCGGCCACCATCTCCTTCGCCGCTCAGAACAACATTCGCTTCATTATCCGTAACACCGGCCATGACTACCTTGGTCGCTCCACCGGAGCCGGAGCCCTCTCCGTCTGGACTCACCACCTGACCAGCACCGAGGTTGTTGACTGGAACACCGCCTCCTACACCGGCAAGGCCATGAAGGTCGGTGCCGGTACCCAGGGCTTCGACGTTATGGAGGCTGCTCACAACGCTGGCCTTGCTGTTGTTGGCGGCGAGTGCCCTACCGTCGGTATTGCTGGAGGTTACACACAGGGTGGTGGCCACAGTGCTCTGTCCACTTCCTTCGGTCTCAGCGCCGACAACGTCCTGGAGTGGCAGGTTGTCATCGCCAACGGTACTCTCCTGACTGCTTCTCAGACCCAGAATGCTGATCTCTACTGGGCTCTCTCCGGCGGTGGCCCCGGTAACTGGGGTGTTGTCACCTCCATGACCGTCAAGGCTCACGCCGATGCCAATTTCGGTGGTGCTACTCTCGTCATGATGGCTGCCGACAACGACAACACTGCATTCTTCAACGCCATCGATGCTTTCCACGAGGAGCTTGCCGGTATGGTCGACGGCGGCTCCATGGTCGTGTACTACTTCGCCGCCGGTTTCTTCCAGATCGCCCCCCTCAACGCGTACAACAAGACCGCCGCTGAGGTCAAGACCCTGCTCGCCCCCTTCGTCGCCCGTCTCGACGCTCTCAAGATGAACTACACTACTACCTACACCGAGTACGAGAGCTACTACAGCCACTACGACAAGTACTTCGGCCCTCTGCCTATCGGTAACATTCAGGTCGGCATTGCCCAGTACGGCGGCCGCCTCATCCCCCGCGACAACATCACCAACATCGGCTCTTTCTCTCGCAGCGTCGCCGAGAAGGGCGTCACATTCATCGGCGTCGGGACCGACGTTGGCAAGTTTGGCAACAAGGAGACCAACTCCGTTACCCCCGCCTGGCGCAACGCCCTCGTCCACGCCACCCTGACCACAGTTTGGAACTTCACCGCCCCCTGGGAGGAGATGATTGCCAACCAGGACCTCATGACCAACGTCGTTATGAAGGAGATTGAGGCGCTCACCCCCGCCGGTGGTGCCTACATGAACGAGGCTGACTTCCAGCAGCCCAACTTCCAGACCGAGTTCTTCGGCAGCAACTACAAGTCTCTCTTGTGCCTGAAGCAGAAGTGGGACCCCGAAGGATTCTTCTACGTTCGCAACGCCGTTGGCAGCGAGTCGTGGAGCGTTGCTGATAATGGAAGAATGTGCCGTGTTTGAGTCCCGGAAATACCCATAGTAATTGAATTCAACTTTCGTTTTGTGGTAATAAGGCGTAATTGCTGGCCGGCAATTACGGTTCCGTTTTTGTACGACACGTTTTTTTTATCAATTTTTCGTTAATGTCTTGCCTGAATGTCACCGGTGATCATACGCAATAATCGGCCAAACCTGACGTGTGAGTCAACTGCACTCAGTTTGAAGTACTAGGCTTGAAGTTGGTTGCGTTCAGGTAGCCAAAATACTATCGGCTAGCCATAGACACACCAAATGTGCAGTGATTGACATAGGTGAGTCTCATGTCACCAAATCTTGGAACGCCTATCTTCTGTAGGGTGTGCGGAAAGCTTTTGGTTATATACTAGCACGATAATATCGATCTATCTACAGAGAAGGGTACATATGTTCGGGTCTGTCCTTTTGATGCCTCGAGGACCTCCAGCGGACCAGATTCATTTAAGAAATAGGCTAGCAAGAGCTCCTCTCAAGCTTAGAAGAGCTCAAAAGCGAATGCGGTGGAGTTGGTAGGTGGCTCGACCAGGATAGTAAGCTGTAGGACGAGAAATTAGCATTACTATTAAGCATGAAGGTTGTCAATGTGGGATAAGGATAACTTACGCTGTCAGAAGCGGACGAAATGCTTGTAACACCCAAGTCAACCGGTCCTCCAACCTCAGCCTTGGTGCCAGCCCAGTCGAAACGCAGAGTGCGGACTTGGACGGAACCGTCGCTGGGAAGACCGAGCCTGCTGAGTCCAGAGACCTTGATCTCGTAGTTCTTCTGAACGGTCCTGGTTCCCGCGAGGATCTTGACGCTGTTGTTCTCAACGGTGGCAAAGACATCAAACGTCCGGTCAGCCGAGGCGGTGGTAGCGACGCGCTCGCCGGTCATCTGGGCGTAGTACTTGTACACCTGCCACTCTCCATTGGGCTTGTACGCTCCGCTGGCATCCTTGAAGAGCAAGTCGGCCATCCAGTTGTGCAGGTCGGAACCGCCGCCCCAGTTGGCGCGGAGACCGCGGAGGTTGTGGCGTTCAAGTTGGGCGAGGTAGAAGACGCCGTTGGCAGGGTTCTGCTCGGATGGCCAGGCGTACTCGTTCAAGTCGATTGGGCGGTCTGGGAGGTTGTAGGTGCTTTGGAGAGACTTGAAGTCGGCAACGGTTCTGTCGGGCTCACGCTGCCATTCACCAATTTGATGCCAGGAGTAGATGTCTGGAATGGCGTCATTGGCTGCCACCTTGGACATCCAAGCCTTCCAGTTATCCAAGTCAACGGCCGGGGCGTTAGCGGCTGATGGTCCGCTGATCAAAGTGCCCGGAAGTTCAGCCCTGAAGCTATGTAAGTTGACATCGAGGTGATGAATTTTGAACAATTATCTAACCTGATGATCTTGTGAGCCCTGACATAGTACTCCAGGTACTGATCCCAAGATCGAGCCCAGAAGATGTCAAGATCAGGCTCATTCCAGATATCAAAGACAAGGCCGTCGAGCATGTTATTAGACTTGATGTCATCAACAAGATGGTGGAGGAAAAGCTCAGTCTCTGTCCAGTTGCCATTGTCATCGGGGAAGATTGGGCCTCCTACCTGGCCGCCGTCGGCACCCCAGAGGTCGTGGGGCAATAGGATGAAGTCAGCTCCGTACTTGCGCGTGGTCCGGTAGTTGGAGAGGGCCGAGTCGAAGCGCTGCTGGTATCCATCGATGCCGCCGATCCAACCGGGAGCTAGGATCTGGGCACCCCCGGCACGGCTGGCGTGGAACTTGATGTCGGTAACGAAGTGGTCGGGGATGGAGATATCAATCTCTGTTCCGTTATCGGGAAATCCGTAGATGAAGCCGGAACCGAGGAACCTAGCCGGACCACTGGGATTCGCGATATCAACAGTTGCGGTGCCAGCGGGCGATTGTCTTACTGCCAGACCAGTGACATGGCCAGCTGTAAGAGCTACAATGGCAGAGAAAGCCTTGAGAAAAGACATGTCGATGAAGGAATGGTTGAATGATGTCGTGTCAAGGTGAATTGGCTGATGATTGCATGCTTTCAATCATCTTTTTATCTACGAAACTTCCTCCTATTATACACACATCACGATGCCTCGTCGCGATAAAAAGTCATTGTGAGTATGAGCCACCCCACCGGAGTAAACATCTCGACATATGTTTGCGCACGGCAGATCGGCGCATATTGAGCGACGTTTGACGCTATCCTCCAAATCCCCGCATGCCAAGGTGAAGCTGCAAGAGCCCGTTCATAATTCGCGGGGAAGAGGCTAGGAGCGGGTGAGAACATCCATTATCAGCACGACGTTGATCCTCCTCTACCGGGAATTGCGACACTTTTGCGGGGTTTACTATAGGTATCGGATTGGAAGTCTAATTTGACCTTGGTATACGGCCGAGGCTGCGCAGGGGCTAACGAGGGGCCCTATTTACGATTATTATAAACTACCTAACTTACGGTTAGAACCTTTTTTTTATATTTTACGTAGTATATTAAAATAGTTTAATTAACTTATTTTATTAACTTATAGTTCGAACTAATTAATTAATATCCTTATAATAAGGATATTAATATTAATTAGTAATTAATTTTTATTATTATAAATTAATAAGGTATTTAGTATAAAAGAGACGACCTCTTTAAATAGAACGTAATAAGAGAATTGTACTATTTAATTTTATAAAAAGTAAGTAATAAGACGTGGAATTTTTATAATAGAACGAAGTAAAGGAATCGTAGCCCTTAATTACTTATAAAAGGTCGATATTTACTATATTAAACCGTACTAATTAATAAAACTACTCGAGCGACTAGTTTTTTAACGTTAACTTAAGTAGCCCTTTTATTAAAATAACTCTCTTACGGCCGGCCTACGATTAGGAGCTAGTTAGTTAAATTAGTAAAAGGAAATACTTATATAACGACTACTTACTTAATTAATTAGTATAATAAACGAGCTTAATAGTATAGTATAAAAGAGTATTATACGATTAAGGAAAGGGTTTTCTAAGTATAGTAGATATTCTTAGTAAGCGTAGTGGGAACTTATATAAGAATTATAAAGCTAAAAGATTTATAGTATACGAAAGGGTTTATTATAATAAGGGTCTTACGGATACGACTTTAAAACCTACGATTTAAATAATCTTTTTATAGCCCCCTTAATTACTATTTAGATATTATTTAGGAATATAGCAAAAAGGACGGTATAATAAAAAAGGGGGAGATTTAAAGATTATAATAGCTATAATTTAAAAATTATAAGTATTATAAATATTAGAGGTTAGCTTAGTAAAGAGGTTATTATTTTTAAAAAGAATCTTCTCGCGGCCTCTTACTAAAGTTATAATTATTATAATAAAGAAAGAATATTTTAGAAAGCTATTAAAAAGCTCTTTTTTTATATTACTAGTTATTAATACGAAAATTATTAATTTTAAGAAGATAGGAAGTAGACTATTAATTAGTAATAATTTATTTAATAAACGTATATACCTCTTAGGTTTTAATTTAGAAAGAAACGCTATATAATTAAGACGTTATTAGGCTATTTATAAATCTATTTTTAGTATTAATTAATTAAGTAATTAGAAAAAGTTTATTAAAATAGTATTTAACTAAGAAGATTAAAAATAAATAATAACGAGGCTTAGTGCGAGGAGATAAAAAAAAGTAAGAAGGTCTTAGATTTTAATAGATTTAGTAACTAATAATAGTATGCTATTACTAAGGTTAGTAAGTAGCTTTAAAACGACCTTATTAAAATTAAATACGCTAGTTATTATAAATTAAAATATAAGTTAAGGAACGATAAGAAGTAAGTTAGTATGTAGTTAGAGGGGAGGAATTTTTATATTATATAAGTAAATAAAGATCTAATTAGAATATTAAGGAAAGTGGGTATATAGAGATTTTAATAACCCTAATAGTAAGTAAATTAACGTAGTATTAGTCTATTTTATAAAGATTTATATTTAAAAGGGGCTTAAGAAGTAACTCCTATTTTATAAAATTACTAACGACTTAAGTAACTAAAAGGACGAGTAGTTCGTAAGTACTAATCTAAACGTAGTAAAGAGGGTTATTAAATTCTTTTATTATTAAGGTATTTTATTAACCTAAGTAGTAGGATAAAGAGCTTATAAAAAGCTCGCTATTATAGTTATTATTAACGAATTTATATTATAAAATTAGAATTAAGTTAACTAAGTAGTAGCGAAATACGACGATTTTAGTAAAAGGGTAAACTAATTAGAATTTCTACTAAAAATTATTAATAATAATATATTAATACTTATTATAGTAAGGGTTAAAGAGATTATATAAGAGGAGCGGTTATAAATAATTTTATTACTTTTAATAATAAACTTAGTAACGTTATTAATATATAGCTTATTACTTATTAATTAAAAAGAGATATAATTAACTACGTAGAGTCGATATAACTACTTTAATATGCGAGGAATATATAAAAAGACTAATTTAATAGTTGCTATTATAAAATAATTTACTAACTTTATAAAGATTTTTTCAAAAAGAAATTATATTTAAGAGGGAAATACGAGGTTTTATAAAAAACTTTTATAGTATTTTATAAGTATTATAGAAAAGTTAGAATTTAAAAGTAATAATACTACTTAGTAATTAACGTCGTATTAATTAGTAAGGCTACGGATGATTATTATAAAATAGTACGTATTATTAACTAAACCGACTTTCTAAGTATAGTTAACGTAATTCGAAGTTATTTTAAGACTTAAGATAGGAGTTTAGAGCTCTTATCCGAGCTAAGGGTATTATTATTTAGGTTTATAGCTAGAATAATAAAGGGAAAGTCGAGGCTAGAGATTTTTAAAGAACTTATTAATTAAATTAATAAATTAGTAAAAACGTAGCTAAATAAGGGAATAAATAAGTAAAAAGTTAGATACTTATATATTACTATTTAAAAAGTCCTAGAGGCGAGAGTAACTTTATATTAACTACTTAAGTATTATAAGACCTTTTACTCGAGGCTAAGCTCTAGTTTTAATATTAAAATAAGAATACTTTAATAAACGTATTTATAATTATATAACGGCCCTTATTAATAATATTAAGTTAATTATATTATAAAAGTAAGAAGAGAGATATTAAGTACAATAATTACTAAGCTAGAGGGATAGACTTTTTAACTAGTTACTAATTAGATCTAAAATAGAAGTAATAAAAAGGGAAGTATTTTATATATAAAAAGGACGGCTATTAGTTAAGTAATTATTTTAAAAAAGAGCGTACTAAATTATATAAGTAGTATAAGAAGTTAAGAGTAGTAAATAGTAAAACTAGCTCTTATCGATTTAATTGATTTTTTATTATTTATAAGAGTAGATCTGGAGGTATAGAACTTAGTAGAGGTAGAATTAGCGGCCTAGAGGATTTATATATAATAGGAAGTTTAGAAAATAAGAAAGATCTTACCCCTTATATTAATAAATTAGATTATAACAAAATTAACGAGATTAACTACTTTTATTTCATCTTATTAGTTTTTAAAAGATCTACGAAGTTAAATAAATAAAAAATAATAAAAGCTCTTAATAAGTAGGTTTTTATTTATAAATAATAAGGGAAAATCCCTTAGATAATAAATATAGATAAATAGACGAATTTAATAGTACTAAACCCTATTTTATTAATATTTAAAAAGAAATTAGTACCTCTTTTAATACTTAAAGAGAAATAGGGTACTAAGTAATTCTAAGAGTACTTAGAAGGGTCCTTTTTATACTCCCTAAATTACTTAAACGCTAAGCTTATATAAATATTTTACGTTAGTAAATAATACGGCTTAGATATTTTCTAAAGAATTATTTTAAATATAAGAGTATTATAATAGTTAACTAGGGGTTAGGGGTAATCTTATATACTCTAAAAAATATTCTTAGTTACGTTAAATATATTAATAATAAGTATTATAAGGATTAGTTTCGGCCTAGGTAAGAAAATATGCACCCTAAGTATAATAAAAATTAATATATACTTAGGGACGATAGTTTTTTATATCCTACTTATTAATATACTATTTTTATTATATTTAAAAAATATAAATTAGTTACGTATTATATTTAATAATATAAAAGATAGATTATTAAATAGTAAGTAGTTTATACTTATTAAAAAGCGATAGGGGTATACGTTTATAAGGCTCGAATTAGATATTAAATTTATTAACTATTTTATAAAAAGAGAGCTTAAGCGATTATATAAGCGCTTTAGCTACTTATTAGTTATAAAGCTATATAACCTTTTTAAATAATTAGAAAACGAGATAAAAATAAGAGCTTTAGAGTATTTAATAAAAATATATTATTAATACTAAATAAACGCCCAGAGCCCGTATAAATTTGAGTTTAAATTATATAACGAGCTTAATTTTAACTAAAAAATCGTTATTAATATTTTTTATTTAAATAATTACTTAGTACTATATATTATTAATAAGGCTATATTATTTTAAAGAGGTTAATTCTTTAGGGACCTATTTACTAAGACTATTTAGTTAATACTTAAGAGAGCGTAGATTAATATATACTAAGGGTTATTAAACGGGATTAGAACTAATATAAGTACTAGTTTTAAGTTAATAAAGTTTAAAAATAATACTATTATATATAGTATATAGTTAAAAATCGTACTTATTAAGGTATATTATAGTATTAATAAGGTAAAAAGAGCTTATTAATAATTAAAAAGAGCGTTTAAAATTATCCGTAACGAGTACCTTAATACTATGGATAAAAAGTATTTTTAAATAGTATTTAAGTACTATAATAATATTATAAGCCTAAAAAGACTAGTTCTAACGCTTCTCATATTTAGAGTATACTTAAGGACGACGATAGCTTCGCTACTATTACTAAACGTAGCTTAATAAGCTTAGGTAATTAATAAGGTAATAAAAGTACTCGAAAAAATAAATACGAAGCGCTAGATTAATAAGGCTATTACTATTTATAATAAGCTAAATATAAGCCCTAACCTTAATATATTACTAAATTTAAATATTAAAATATAAAGGGAAATTACTAAGTAGTAGTTAGGCTTATATAAATTAATTTTAATTAAAAAACGTTTATATATTATTACTAAGGATCGAGGCTAACTATTTAAAATATTAATTATAGTAGTACGACTATATTATACCAATTTTAATAAAAAGATATTAGTTTAATAAAAAGAAAAAGAGCTAAGGGAACTCCCTTAGTAACGTAAGGAGGAGTAAGAAATTATCTTTAATAAAATTATTATAGTAAAATAAATAGATAATAATAGCGAGGAAGAGGTAATACTTATATTACTAAGATATATAAGAAGACCTAAATAAAGGGTACTATTTTAATAATTTATTACTAATAACGCTATAATTAATATATTCTATATGGTAAAAAAGAAGGCCGATTTTATATTTATAACTTAATTATAAAAAGATAGTATAATTATAACGGCTAGGAGACTTTTTAAAGGATTAGACCTAGTAAAAGTAGAGATACTATATAATCGAGGGGTTTATTAATTTATCCTTTACGATCTAGTTAAATATATAAATCTATATACTTTTAAATTATATATAGTTTAAAAAATAAAAGAAAAGGGGACCCTATAGCTATATAAGAAATTAAGGTACGTTATATAAGGGTACGGTAATATTAAGAAGGCGACGCTACTTATTTAGTTATTTATAGTTTAATACTATAACTAGCGCTTTATAATAGTATTAATAATATTATTATAGTAGAGAGGATATTAGATCTAGAGTTATAATATTATATAAGTATATACTTAATTAGTAACTAAGCTTATAAAGAAGATTTTTATTTATTTTTTAAAAAAGATGATTAGTAAGTACTTAGAAAGTACGATTATTAAAGTACTTAAGCTGTTATATAGCCTTGCCGAATCGGGTACTTATTAATAAGTAACGTACTACGATTTTTATATTAACTAATTATTAATAGTTATATTAATATACGATCCTTATTTCTTAACTTTTATATACGTAAACGACCCCTTTAGTATTATTAGGATATAAATAGATAATACTTTAGGTTTATTAAATATTAAGTTTATAAAGAAAGAGGATAAGGAGCTCTATAAGGTTAAATTTATAGCTAAATTAAAAGAGATCTTAATATTAAAATTTTTATTAGCGTTTAATAGAGGGATTTTAATAATTAAGGGGGATATTATAATATTTTAATAAAAGGGGTAAAATAAGAAAATTACCCTCGTTAACTAAAAATCCCCTAACTATAAGAAGTAATATCGGGCTAAGTTTACTTAAGGGGTATATATTACGAGTATTTATTAGCCCGAGGCTACTTTTAACTATACTAAAGCTACGTAAGTTATAGAGCTTATAAAGAGCGATTTTAGTATTTTTAATTAATAACTATAATAGTAACGAGAATACTATAACCGAGGTTTTATTTATTAGCTTATTAAACTTATTTTAGCAAGGCTCTACGTATTTATTAAGGGATTATTTATAAATAATAACGACTTAACCTTATAGTTAAGATATATTATTATTTTTATTAATAGGAAGCTTAATAAGGACGAATTTACAATTTAAGGTAATATTATTTACTATTTATTAATAAAGAGTAAGTAAGTAATACGTAATATACTCGCGTTTAAAGTTTATAGTATAGTTAATAGTATTAACCTCGCTTATGCAATTTTAACTATATTTAAGAGAATTATAGATCGATTTAACTTTTTTATAATCCTTATAATTGTTTATACTAATTCGTACTTATTATATAAGTACCTCGTTAAGCTAAGTATTATAAAAAAACAAAAAACTTATAATAAATATAATAGCCCTTAAGTAGTCGTACGAATGATAAGAGATCTTTAAGATCCGTTAAATTAATAATAATACTAACTTTGCTAATATTTTTATAAAAATAGTACTAAATAAGGGATTAGAATAATTCGTTAGTAAAAGAAAAGTAATAATACGAATAAAGGGATAGGTTATATAAAAAGAGTAGAGAAAAGGGGTAAAAAGAGATAACTTAATAAACGGGCCCGAGGTTAAATTAAACCTCTAATTATAATAATAATAGTAGTAGTAATAATAATAAAAATAGTAGTTAGATTAATAAAAAAAAAGTTAGTATTAAATTAAAAGTTTAATTTAACCTTAGTATATAGCTAAGGCTACGTAAGGGCTAATAAGGGGCCCTATTTATAATTACTATAAACTACTTAACTTATAATTAAAACCTCTTTTTTATACCTTATATAGTATATTAGAATAGTTTAATTAACCTACTTTATTAACTTACGGTTCGAACTAATCGACTAATATCCCTGTGATAGGGATATTAATAATAGGATTATAGACGGGGAAAAAGCCCAGCCCGGAAGACGCGTCGCGTCTGCGACCGAATCTTCACTTGCTGCCATCGTGAATGCAGATCATCATTTACCGCAGCTATGCGAGATAATTACGGAGCTTTACATTTGGAACCCGATGCTAGGGTATTCAAGTCCATGAAAAGCATCAGGTGGTAAATCGCGTCTAGAACCACAATCTAGCTAACGGGTCAACTTACATCACTGGTACCAAGTGCCTCAGATGGCTTGAGTACTTGTTTTACAAAGGAAAGGAATTGAAGCGATAACACGACATGGCGACGGTACTAAACCCTAGAAACAAGAAGGAAGGAACTTAGGCTCTTGATCATAACTAAGTATTTAAGGCATGAGTTATTACTCGAGTGTTCTCGCTATGGCAAAACAAGTTGACTTTTAGCTGCATTACTAGTAGTGATTGATTCAGTAGTTTATATAGGATGGTATTCTCAAGTAAAGTTGTAATAGTAACAACATCTATCTATTAGGTCCGACTGCGAAAGCAAAGATTCTTAACGAAGGTATGATTCCAAATGCCCTACTCTAGAAGGGCGGAATCAGTGGCGTGGACGAGAACTCAGCCTTCTTTGGCCAGGACTTCGTCGCCACTGGCATAAGCATCGACCCTGTAAGATGCGAACTTGGATGCCTTGACGCGCCTTGCAAAGAGAATGTCTAATTCCTCAAAGGTCTTGTCCTTCGTCTCAGGGAGACGGAAGAAAGTCCAAATGAAGAAGACAAAAGCGCAACCTCCCCAAAAGAATCCCGTCTTTCCTCTCCAGTCACCGGCCGTTGGGTTGAGCATGTAAGGGTTAATGACATTACTGTCGGATTAGAAGTCCAATTCGACCTCGGCATCCGGCCGAGGCTGCGCAGGGGCCAATGAGGGGCCCTATTTACGATTACCGCAGACTGCCTAACCTACGGTTAGAACCTCCTTTTTATACCTCACATAGTAATATAAATTTCTAATTAATTAAACTACTTTATTAACCTATAGTTCGAACTAATTAACTACTATCCCTATAATAATAATACTAATACTAATTAATAATTAATTTTTATTATTATAAATTAGTAAAGTATTTTATATAGTAGAGACGACCTCTTTAAATAGAACGTAATAAGAGAACTATACTACCTAACTTTATAAAAAATAAGTGATATAGTGGGTTGTTTCCGGCTTTATAAGCGCAAAAGATCGACCTTAATGGGATTACGCTTTTAAAAGAAATTATATAATACGGTATACTTTTTAATTATATAATACGCGCAATGTGCCTTAAGTACGTGCTTAACGTAATATAGTAAATTTAATATAAAAACTACTATATAATTCGGGATAGGTAAGCTACTTTTTACGTAGTAGCGCTAGTTAAAAAGGTTAATAGTAGAAGTTAGCTATAATAGTTAGTTATAATAGTCGGCTATAATAGTTAGAAGCGGCCTTTTTTAACCGCAGAGGTTCTGAACTTTAATAGCGACGTAGAGGTTTTTAAAAAAAGGGTTAAAAGGGCTAATATCTAGCTACTCTTTAGAGCTCGCAAAGATTCTTTTTATTTTTATTATTTCCAATATTACCTAAAGCTCTATTTAAACTAAATAAATTTACTAAATAAACTTATTAAATAAACTTATTAAATAAACTTATTAAATAAACTTATTAATATATAAACTACTACTTAGATAACTAGTTAAATAACTAGTTAAGAGATTAGCTAGTTAAAATACTACCTTATTAAGAACCTACTCTCCTAGTATATAGTTAGTAATTAGTAGGCTAGAACTCTAAAAATACTTATTAATAAGTCTACCCCTCTCGGGCTGGGCGCCCTCTTTAGCTAGCTTAACGCTATAGTTATTATAACTAATATAAATACGCCCTACGAGTAGCGTAGTACTTTTTAATAATATAAAATTTAGCTAAGTAATAGTACGAACGCCGTAAATAGCTGGGCTAATACGGACGTTAAGATTTAATATATTAACGCTAGTTTAAAAATTATACTTTATAGAGTTATAAATCCTTTTAATACGAGCTATATTATAAACGTAAAAGAATATATAAGGGGTCCCCTAACTCTTAATAAAAAAGAGTATATAATATAGGATTTAGCTACTTATATAGGCTAGTACTAAGAGATTTTATATACGTTAGAGTAGGTATAGCTCGCCCTCTAAATAGCTAGAACTTAGAGAACTATAGTAGAAAGTCGGGAGTTTTAGTTAGTAATTAGGTATAGAGCGTATTATACTTAGTTTTCCTTAATACGTAATATACAGTACGGCCCCGGCGGATTGCTCCGTCGGGGGGAAAAAATAAGTAATAAGATACGGAATCTTTATAATAAAACGAAATAGAGGAATTATAGCCCTTAACTATTTATAAAAAGCTAACGTTTATTATATTAAAATAACCTCTAATGATTAATAAAAGTATTAAAGCGACTAAATTACTATTATTACCCTCGTATAATCTTTTTTTATTAATTAACCTTTTTACGGCTAGCCCGCGATTAAAAATTAAATTAATTAATTCATTAGTAAAAGGAACTACTTATATAATAACTACTTACTTAATGAATTAGTATAACGAACGAGCTTAAAAAGTATAGTATAAAAGAGTATTATATAATTAAAAAAAAAGGATCTTTAAGCATAACGTTCTTAATAAGTCTAGTACGTATAGCTATAATAAGGTAATACGGGATATTCTTATAAAAGAATATAAAAAGTAAATATTTATATAGAAGTAAGAATGTATGAATATAGGGGTAATAAGCGTATATAAAAGAGGTTTTTATAGTAAAGAGAGTAATATAGTTGAATTACTATATAAGAAGTTGCTTGCTTAACGAAAGGTCTAAGTAGGTAAATACACGCCTATATATAGGTATAAAACCTCCTATTAGTATATTCTATAGCTTATTAATTATAATATAATTAATGAGCGTATACGTAAGTGAATGCGTAATCGTAGCACGTAAGTAAGTGCGTAATCGTAGTACGGAATTCCGTCTCGAGAGGATTCCGGCTTATTTCGTTACCTTATAGTACTTTCCGCTACTCACGTAAGCTTATATAAGCAGTATTGTTTACATAATCAATACCTATAATAATCTACAAAAAACGTAGATCATTATAGTATATAGGTTGCTTCCGTAGTCTATCGAGACGGTGGGAGTATCCATTGATACTGTGTATTAATACCGTGTAAATGATACCGAGAACCGCCCGAGCAGCCAGCAAAGGCAGAATAAAAAGAACAAATAGGTTGCTTACGTAACATTAATAATAAGGCGAATAATAAGGTAAACAAATTTACTTTCGTAATAATAAGTATAATAAGAAGTATAAGAACTATAAAGCTAAGGGATCTATAGTATATAAAAGAACCCCCCTTACGAAGGTTTTATAAATACGACTTTAAGGACCTGGATAATCTCCTTATAGCCTTCTTAACTACCCTCTTAGATATTTTTTAGGAATATAGTATAGAGAATAGTATAATAAAAAAAGAGAAGATTTAAAAATTATAATAGCTACGATTTACGAGTTATGAGTATTATAAGTACTAGAGGTTAACTTAATAAAGAGGCTATTATTTTTAAAAAATCCTCTCGCGGCCTCTTACTAAAATTATAATTATTATAATAAAAAAAGAACCTTTTAAAAGACTACTAAGGAGCTCTTTTTTATATTACTAACTCCTAGCACGAGGTTACTATTTTTTTTAAAAAAAAAGACCGCTAAGAAAATAGTAATTAACTAAAAGAAATAAAAATAAATAGTAACGAGGCTCGGTATAAAGAGATAAGAAAAAGCGGGAAGCTCTTAGACCCTAATAAATTTAATAAGTAATAATAGCGCGCTACTAACGAGGCTAGTAAGTAGTACTAAAATAACCTTATTAAAGTTAAATACGCTAGCGGCTATAAGTAAAAGCACGGGTTAGGGAACGACGAAGAGCGAGTTAGTATATAATTAAAAAAGAGGGATTTTTATACTATATAACTAAATAAAAAATTAAGCTAAAATACTAGGGAGAATAGGTATATAAAAACTCTAATAACCCTAATAGTAAGTAGATCGATATAATATTAATATATATTATAAAAATATACGCTCAAAAAGGGCTCCAGAGGTAACTCTTATTTTACGAAATTATTAATAACCTCAGTAACTAGAAAGATAAGTAGTTCGCTAGTACTAATCTAAATATTATAAAAAGGGTTATTAAATTCCTTTATTATTAAGGCGTTTTATTAGCCTAAATAGTAGGGTAAAAAGCTTATAAAATACTCGTTATAATAGTTATTACTAACGAATTTATACTATAGGACTAGAATTAAGTTAATTAAATAGTATTAAAATACGACGAATTTAATAAAAAAGTAAACTAACCGGACTTCTTATTAAAAATTATAAATAGTAATATATTAGTACCCGCTATAGTAAGGACTACGGATATTATATAAGAGGGGTAATTACTAGCGATTTTACTAATTTTAGTAACTAGCTTAATAACGCTACTAATCCGTAACTTACTCCCTATTAACTAGAGAGGTATTTAATTAACTACGCAACGTTAATATAATTATTTTAATATATAAGAGATATATAAAGAGACTAACTTAATAGTTATTATTATAAAATAATTTATTAACTTTACGAAGATCTTTTTAAAAAGAAATTATATTTAAAAAGAAAATACGAGGTTTTATAGGAAACCTTTATAATATTTTATAACTATTATAAAAAAGTCGGAATCTAAGAATAGTAATATTACTTAGTAATTAACGTCGTATTAACTAATAAGGCTACGGATTATTATTATTAAATAGTACGTATTATTAATTAAATTAACTTTTTTAGTATAGTTAATATAATTTAAAGTCGTTTTAAGACTTAAAATAGGAATTTAGAGCTCTTATCCGAGCTAAGGGTATTATTATTCAAATTTATAATTAAAATAATAAAAAGAAAATCGAGGCTAGAGATCTTTAAAAAACTTATTAATTATATTAATAAACTAGTAAAAACGTAGCTAAATAAGGGGATAAATAAGTAAAAGGTTAGATATTTTTATATTATTATATAAAGAGTTTTAAAAATAAAAGTAACTCCATATTAACTACTTAAGTATTATAAAACCCTCTACTCGAGGCTAAGGTCTAGTTTTAATATCGAGGCTAAGATACCTTATTAAACGTACTTATAGTTTTATAATAGCCCTTATTAATAGTACTAGGTTAACTATATATATAAAAATAAAGAGAGAGACGCTAAGTACGGTAGTTATTAAGCTAAAAAAACGGACTCCTTAGTTAGTTACCGGTTTAATTTAAAATAGAAATAATAAAAAAATAAGTATTTTATATATAAAAAAGACGGCTATTAATTAAGTAATTATTTTAAAAAAGAACGTACTAAATTATACGAGTAGTATAGAAAATCGAAAGTAATAAATAGTAAAACTAGCCCTTATTAATTTAACTAATTCTTTATTATATATAAAAGTAGATCTAGAGGTATAGAACCTAATAAAAGTAACTAAATTAGCGGCCTAGAGTATTTATATATAATAAGAAATTTAAAAAATAAAAAAGATCTTACTCCCTATACTAATAAATTAAACTATAATAAAATTAATAATATTAATTACTTCTTTTTTGTTCTATTAGCCTCGGGAGGATATACGAGGCTAAATAAATAAAAAATAGTTAAAGCTCTTAATAAGTAGGCTTTTATTTATAAATAGTAAGGGAAGGTCCCTTAGATATTAAATATAGAGGAGGGTAAAAGGACGAATTTAATAGTACCGAATTCTATTTTCTTAATATTTAATAGAAAATTAATACCTCTTTTAATACTTAAAAAGAAATATAGTACTAAGTAATTCTAGGGGTATTTAGAGGAGTCCTTTTTATACTATTTAAATTACTTAAATACTAAGCTTATATAAGTATTTTATATTAATAAACGATACGGCCTAGATATTTTTTAAGAGATTATTTTAAATATAAGGGTATTATAATAATTAACTAGAGGTAAGGGATAATTCTATATACTTAAAAGAATATCCCTGGTTATATTAAACACGTTAATAATAAGTATTTTAAAGATTAGCTTTAGCTTAGGTAAAGAGATATGTGCTCTAAATATAATAAAAATTAATATACGCTTAAGTATAATAGTCTTTTATATAGTAGTTTTTTTCCGGCTTTATAAGCGTAAAAGATCGACTTTAATAGGATTACGCTTTTAAAAAAAATTATATAATACGGTATACTTTTTAACTACATAATACGCGTAATGTACCCTAAGTACGCGCTTAATATAATATAGTAATTTTAATACGAAAACTACTATGTAATTCGGGATAGGTAAGCTGCCCTATAGTGGCGCCGGCTAGAAAGGTTAATAATAAAAGTCGGCCGTAATAGTTACCTATAATAGTCGGCCGTAATAATTAGAGGTAGCCCTTAGTTATAAAGGTTCTAAACTTTAATAGCGACGTAGAGGTTTTTAAAAAAAGGGCTAAAAGGGCTAATATTTAGTAAAGCTCGTAAAGATTTTTTCATTCTTATTACTTTTAATATTACCTAAAGCTACTTTCTATTTAAACTAAACAAATCTACTAAATAAACTTATTAAATAAACCTATTAAACAAACCTATTAAATAAACCTATTAATACACAAACCACTACTCTAAAAATACCCGTTAATAAGTCTGCCCCTCTCGGGCTAGGCGCCCTCGGCTAGCTCGACGCTAAAGCTATTATAACTAACATAGATACGCCCTAGGAGTAGTACAGTACTTTTTAATAATACGGAATCTAGCTAAGTAATAGTACGAACGTCGTAAATAACTAGGCTAATACGGACGTTAAGATCTAGTATATTAATATTAGCTTAGAAATTATAGTTTATAAAACTATAAATCCCTTTAATATAGGTTATATTATAAATATAAGAGAATATATCCCTTTGGGGTCCGGTCCGCCTCATTGGGGGCCATCTTCGCCTTCACGGGTAAGCTGGTCTATTAGGGTTAATATCGAGTATTTTTATTACGTACTTTAATAAAACTTTATAACTAACTATAGCCGGCCGTAGCTATTACTAAGTAGTTATTAATATTAACTAAACTTAAAATACTAATAACCCCGCTACCGTAGTATATTAATCGCCTTTTTAATAACTAAATACTACTCCTTATTTTCTCCTCTTATCTTATTTAATAATAACCTCTTTTTATTAATATTTTTATTTAATACGCTCGCCTATACTCTTTCTAAGCTCCTAATTATACTATTAAGTTTAGGCTTATTTATATTACTCTATTATATTAAAAAAGTATTAATAAGAGTAACGCTTATTATAATATATTTATCTATTTTTTATAAGTTAATATTATAAACATAATATTTATTAAGGTAGTCTCTTTATAACTCGGGGTCCTCTAGTATAATACTTATAGGATCGAACTTCTAGCTATTGAGGAAGCCCTAAGGGTCGACGAGCTATTAATAGCGTCTCGGTATTTTAACAAAGTATACTTAAGAGTAGGTAAATAGTTAAATAGTAATAGTAATAATAATAGCATAATAATAATAGCACGATAGTAACAGACGGCAAGGGAAACGTTTTTAACTTTAATAAAGGTAATAAAGTAATAAATATATATATATACGAGTTAAAGTTAAAGGTATATATCAGTAAGGTCGGTATTATTCTTAACGACGGTAACGAGGGTATCTCTAATATTACACTATTATAAGCTACTATTACCTAGAAGGGTAGCTAACTTAGCCAGGTGCGCAGGCTCATAAGGTAGTGGCGTCGGGCGCCTAATATCGCCGTTAATAATACATCTAGCCGTGGTTATAAACTTTATAAGAGGGAAAGTTAAAAAGTTAGAAAATCTAAAAAGATAGTCTAGCGAGATAGTATAAGTATCTACTAATACCGTGTATTAATACTGTGTAAATAATACCGAGAACCGCCCGAGTAGCTAGTAAAAGTAGAATATATAAATAAATAAGAGAATATATAAAGGGTCCCTTAACTCTTAATAAAAAAGAGTATATAATATAGGATCTAGTTACTTATATAGGCTAGTACTAAGAGGTTTTATATATATTAGAGTGGGTATACCTCGCCCTCTAGACAGGTAGCGGAAGGTCGGGAGCTATTAATAAAAGGGAGAAAACGGTAGAATTAGTTAACTATTTTAGTTAGTAATTAGGTATAGAGCGTATTATACCCAGTTTTCCTTAATACGTAATACACAGTACGGCCCCGGCGGATTGCTCTATTAGGGGGACAATAGTCTTTTATATTCTACTCGTTAATATACTATTTTTATTATACCTAAGAGATATAGACTAGTTAAGTATTATATTTAATAATATAAAAAATAGATTATTAAATAGTAAGTAGTTTATACTTACTAAAAGGTAATAAGGGTATGCGTTTATAAAGCTCGAATTAGACATTAAATTTATTAACTATTTTATAAAAAGCGAGCTTAAGCGACTATATAAACGCTTTGGCCACCCGTTAGTTATAAAACTATACAATCTCCTTAAGTAATGAGAGAATAATATAGAGATAGGAGCTCTAGAGTACTTGATAAAAGTATATTACTAATACTAAATAAACGCCCAAAGCCCGCGTAAATTTAAATTTAAATTATATAATAACCTTAACTTTAACTAAGAGATTATTATTAATATCTTTTATTTAAATAATTAACTAATATTATATATTATTAATAAAGCTATATTATTTTAAAGAGGGTAATTCCTAAGGGATTTATAAACTAAAACTATTTAGTTAATATTAAAAAGGGCGTAGATTAATATATACTAAGGATTATTAAATAGAATTAGGACCGATATAAATACTAGTTTTAAGTCTATAGAATTTAGGAATAATACTACTACGTATAATATATAGTTAAAAATCGTACTTATTAAAGTATATTATAGTATTAATAAAGTAAAAATAGCTTATTAATAGCTAAAAAGAGCGTTTAGGATTATTTATAATAAGTACCCCGATACTATAAATAGAGAGTATTTTTAAATAGTATTTAAGTATTATAATAATACTATAGGCCTAAAGGGGCTAGTTCTAATACTTCTCGTATTCGGAGTATATCTAAGGATAATAATAGCCTCGCCACCGTTACTAAACGTAACTTAGTAAGCTTAGGTAATTAATAAAGTAATAAAGGTATTTTGAGAGACGAATATAAAATACTAAATTAATAAAGCTATTACTACTACTTATAATAAGCTAAATATAAGCCCTAATCTTAATATATTATTAAATTTAGATATTAAAATCTAAAAGGATATTACTAAATAGTAATTAGGCCCGTATAAATTAATCTTTATTAATAAACGTTTATATATCGTTATTAAAGATCGAGACTAACTATTTAAAGTATTAATTATAATAGTACGACCGTACTATACCGATCTTAATAAGGAAACTTTAACTTAATAAAAAGAAAAAGAGCTAAGAGAACTACTTTAGTAGCTTAAGGATAGGTAAGAAATTATTATTAACGAGATTATTATAATAATATTAATAAATAATAAGGAAGAGGTAATTACTAAAAGGATATTAATATTATTAATAAGACGTTATAGAAGATTATAATAGTAAGTACTAACGTAGTAATTTATTATTAATAACGAGGTAATTAATATATTCTATATAGTAAAAGAGAAGGCTAATTTCGTACTCACGACCTAATTATAAAAAAATAGTATAATTACGACGATTAGGAGACTTTTTAAGGGATCGGACTTAGTAAAAGTAGAGATATTCCGTAATCGAAGGGTTTATTAATTTATTTTTTATAATTTAGTTAAATACGTAAATATACGTATTCTTAATTATATATAGTTCGAGAGATAAAAAGGAAGGGTACCCTATAGTTGTATAAAAAATCGAAGTACGTTATATAAGAGTATAGCGACGTTAAGAAGGCGACGCTACTTACTTAGTTATTTATAGTTTGATACTATAGTTAGCGCCTTATAATAGCACTAATAGTATTACTATAATAAAAGAAGTACTAGATCTAGAGTTATAATATTACGTAATTATATACTTAATTAGTAACTAAGCTTACGAAAAAGATCCTCGCTTACTTTTTGAAAAAATTAATTAATAAGTACTTAAAAAGTACGATTATTAAAGTACTTAAGCCGTTATATAGCCTCGCTAAGTTTCGTACTTATTAATAAGTAATATACTACGATTTTTATATTAATTAACTATTAATAATTATATTAACGTACGATCCTTACTTCTTAATTTTTATATATATAAACGACCCCTTTAATATCGTAAAAATATAAATAAATAACACCCTAAGTTTATTAAATATTGAGTTTATAAAGAAGGAGGATAAGGAGCTTTATAAAACTAAATTCATAACTAAACTAAAGGAGATCTTTATATTAAAGTGCCTATTAGCGTTTAATAAATAGATTTTAATAATTAAAGAGGATAATATAATATTTTAGTAAAAAGGATAAGGTGAGAAAATTACCCTTATTAACTTAAAATCCCCTAATTATAAAAAGTAATATAAAGCTAAGCTCGCGCGAGGAGCTTATATTATAAGTATTTATTAACCTAAGGCTACTTTTAACTATATTAAAATAGTATAGGCTATAAAACCTACGGAGAGCAATTTTAATACCCTTAATTAACGATTATAATAGTAATAAGAGAACTAAAACCGAGGTCTTATTTATTAACTTATTAAGCTTATTTTAATAAGGCTCTACGTATTTATTAATAAATTATTTATAAATAATAACGACTTAATTTTATAGTTAGGATATATTATTATCCTCGTTAATAAAACCCTTAGTAAAAAAAACTTTACGATTTAAAGTAATATTATTTACTATTCGTTAATAAAAAGTAAGCGAGTTATATATAGCGTATTTATATTAGAAATTTATAAAATAGTTAATAGAGTTAACTTTATTTATATAATTTTTATTATATTTAAAAAGATTATAAATTAACTTAACTTTTTTATAATCCTAACGATTATTTATATTAATTCGTACTCGCTATATAAATACCTTATTAAGCTAAGTATTATAAAAAAAAAGAGGCTTATAATAAATATTATAGCCCTTAAGTAATTATATAAATAGTAAGAAATCCTTAAGATCTGTTAGATTAATAGTAACGATAATTTTATTAACGCTTTTATAAAAGTAGCCCTTAATAAAGGGTTAGAATAATTCGTTAATAAAAAAAGTGTAATAGTACGGATAAAAAAGTAGGTTATATAAAAAAAGTAAAAAAAAAGTATAAAAAGAGACGACTTATTAAACGGGCCTAAGGTTAAATTAAACCTCTAATTATAATAGTAGTAATAATAATTAGATTAAAACAAAAAAAGAAAGTTAATATTAGATTAGAAATCTAATTCGACCTTAGTATCTAGCTAAGGCTATATAGGGGCTAATAAGGGGCCCTATTTATGATTACTATAGACTACTTAACCTATAATTAGAACCTCTTTTTTATACCTTACGTAGTAGTATAGATTTCTAGTTAATTAAACTACTTCGTTAACCCACGGTTCGAACTAATCGACCACTATCCCTGTGATAGTAATACTAACAATTACAGACAATCTGAGCAATGTAGTAGGCAATGCGGCTGAGGCAAACACTCTTGTTGCTGAGACGAGTCGAGGAAACCTCGGAGATGATGGCATAACAGATAGGTCCCACGGTGAGATAGTAGACACCGAGCCAACCCAGCATCATGCCAGCCTGAGCGTAGTTCGCACCATCCGAGTTAGGAGCGCCGGCGCTGATGGCACCGACGACGAGAAGGATCAGAGCCAATGCTCCAAGACCCCATAGATATAGCGTGCGACGACCAAAGCGACCAAGAAGTCCCCATGATACGATGGTACCGACAGAGGCAATCCCGAGGCCACCGACTGACATACGGAACGAGATCGACTCTGGCAAGCCGGCTTGGACGAAGAAGTAGGTGGGAGTACCTCCCATAGCGGAGCCGCAGAAAGGCTGTGCAGCAAATGCCATGCAGGCGATCTCGGTTCTCCGGAGGTCAACGCCGCGGAAGCAATCGAGATAGGAGGTTCCGTCGCCCATCTGCTGCTCAATCTCGTTGGTATGAATCATCATGGCAACCTTCTGTTTCGAGTTGACGGCTTCGGACGCGGATCCGAGACGGAGGACGGACTTCTCGGCTTGCTCGAAATCGCCGAGGCGGACAAAATGCCATGGGGACTCGGGCGCGAACCACAAGACGGCGAAAAGCGGAAGCGGCCAGACCCATTGAATCGCAAACGGCACGCGGTAGGACCACTGGTTGCTGCCATCGGAGAACCCTGCCTGAACGCCGGCTGAAATCAGCTGGCCGAGGGCCCAGCAGAGGTTGACGAAGACGGTGAGGTAGCCGCGCAGTGCCATTGGGCAGACTTCGGAGGCGTAAGCTGGAGCGGTTGTCGCGAAGACGCCCCAGGGGATACCGCAGAGGAATTGGCCGACGAGGAGGACGGGGAGGTTCGGCGAGAAGAAGGAGATGAAGATAAATGCGACGATGCTAGCCAGGGACGCGAGAAGAACCTTTCGGTACCCGAAGCGATGGGTGAAGTATCCATTTGCGAAAGCGCCGATGATTGTACCGACACTGACCGCATTGCTCAACCCATTCTGCCAGGATGCCGTGATCTCGTACGTGCCCTTGCTGGGGAGATACTCGCCGTAGTGTCGTTTGAAAGCGGGCTGAGCAAAAAAGGACGAGATGAGGACGATGTCGTAGCCTTCCATGATAATGGCGGCGGAGACGAGGACAGACCACATGGCAGCCTTGGGATAGCGGCGGATAGCCTCCATGAAGCCAAGCTTGTGCTCGTCGTCTGCGGCCTGCTTGGCCATGGCCAGGTCTTTGATGGCATAGTCTCCGGTGGGAGCATGCTCGAGCTGACCGATCTCGAGCGGCTCTTCTTTGGTGGTGCCCATTGTGGCGGCTGATGAATGACTTGATTCTGAAACCGAAGGTATATGGCAGACAACGAGAGTTGGTGATAGCTTAGAACCTTCAGCAACGTGTTACAGTACAAGTATCAGCGTCGTCGTGAAGATGATCGACAAGCGAGGTTCGGAGATGGTGGAGAATCTAGACATGATATAGAGACGCATGTAACGCCAGCAGGATATTGTTTCCGGTCACTGTCAGCTTCGTATGGACGGTATCCCACAGCGTGGAATACACGTTGTCCCCGCATGTTGTCAGTCGAAGATCCGGGGTAACTTGCGGAGAAAGAGTTTGTGGTCATTAGCCTTCCTGGCACAAAGGGGACGTCGTGCCATCCGATGGCTTGTTTGGGTAATTGTCTTTGCCATTTGTGACATGATGTCCCCACCCCCGCCGGAGTTTTTAACTTCTCACTAGAATAACCACCCGATCCATGGCTATACCGGGCTGACGACTCCGGTGGAGAGTCCATCGCCCGCTCCCGAGAAAGGATAGCCTAGTCCGAGGTGGACTGAACAAGCGAGTCCAGGAGATCGGCGTATGTTCGTTCCACTCCCCAGACCGAGTATCCCCTGTCATTCTCGCTTGTACCTCCGCTCCCGACGCTACTTGCTGCGTCTCCGTTCTGCTCCGGTCTCCCCTTGAGCATCTGCATCCCTTCTTTGAGAATCTTCCGAGGGGCCCCATCATTGCAGATATCACCCACCTTGGCCATGTGGCCCGCCATCTTATGGCCTAGCCTCACATAAGTCTGCACCATCTCGTCGTCACATGGCCGGTCGAGGTGGAGGAAGCTGGGCTCCGGGTCCTCTTCAACTTCCGCCACTGCCTCCATCGGGCTATCTTGCTGGCCAGGGCCGTCACTGGCCAAGTGAGACCTCGGGTTCTGATGCCGCCTCATGAACAGCATCATTGTACTGTACGCCCAAACCACCAATGTTGCAGCGAATATGCCAAAGGGCTCGAGAAAGTTGCTCACACTATAACGACGGATGTGCCAAAGCATCGCCCCGGCATGAACGACCGATAGTCTGGCTTTGTACTGATCACGCAGAGCCCACTGGGCGACGAGAGATCTCGCCTTTTCGACTTTGGAATTGTCGACGTTGCGGGAGGATGCTCGCGCCGAGGCGGCAGCAGCTAGTGTCTGTAAGTGAGTTATCGGAGCGAGAAGGACGAGGCGAGAGAGGTGAAGATGTAAGATGACGGGATGCTCCCATCCACCGGCTTTGGCGATAATAGCGTTAGCGTTCCAGTGGAGGAGGTCGAGAGAGTCGCAGGCGCTGTTCCGCCACCTTGATAGGATAGGCAGCGAAGGGGGCCAAGTCTCTTCGACGGTCTCGCCAGGACCACACTTCTGGACGTCAGCTGTCGGCGTCCATGAATTGAGCCTGATCTGGTTGTGGTAGATAGCCTCCTTGGTACGCCTGATGATAGCGTACGTGAGCACCATGGTGCTAAAGTCACCCAGGTTCGGTGGCAGCCTCTTCTCCATGTAAAGCATTTCCATGGCCTGAGGTATAGTCACTAGGGGACCCTCAATGTGTGAGCCTGAATGGTGCCCTGATAATTTTGGTGGGTAGAGTTACACACCTGGCTTAGATTGCTGCTGTCCCGGTTTCTTAGCAGTAGGTTGGTCCCAGATAGAATCAAGACAGGGCATCTGGCCTTTTGCATCGCCTAGCTTGAGCAATACATCTTGACCTCTCTCTAGGAATACAATAACATCGAGGATCTAGAGCACGGATGCCACGTCAGTCTATGGGCTCTGTGAAGCAAAGTTGGCGGCTTGCACGTACCCATATCATGAGACCCGTTCTCAGTCTGGACTCACTGTCTAACCAGCTCCTATGAGCACTTGATCCATCCGCGTGTTGCGCTACCTGTGGCAAGTCTTCTCGTATACCTAGTAAGTCCATCTTCCGACAGGTATTGATCAAGAAGTGCCGTACTAGGAATGCCAAATCGTAGCGATCGCCGCGGACACCGTTGTGCAGGTCGTGTATCAACCAGAGGATAGACATTTGAGCGATGACTAGACCCATTGAATCTTCCCCGGGGCTTATCAGTGACACTTGAGAAGATCCTCCCACATCATCTAGGGCACCCGTTGAAATGTAAAATCGCACAGCGCTTTCCAAAAATTGAAGAAACAGGTCTCTGAAGCCGAGATTGGTCTCGCCTCGGGAGTAGACCGAGCCAATTGTACAGACGGCCAACAAAAGAGGCCAATTCGCCGGCTCATGGTAGAAGTCGGTTGGTTTCTGCAGGACGTTATAAGCGGGGTGGAAATGTTGAAAGTACAACCGGAAATAAACTCGAGCGTGAGCTATGGATGGAAGCGGTGTCGCGCTGCGGCCTTGAAGAAAAGGTTCGACGCTGATGTGTTGCAGAAGGTCATCGTAGGCCTGTACAGATAGATCAAGCCCTGTCCCTTCATCAGCTTCTTTGGAGGTGCCTGGAATCGCTGTGCTGGGTGTCGGAGTGTCATCATCGGGCCTCGCTGCATTGTCTAATACTAGACTTCTTTGCGACGGGCAACCTTTAAAGGGTGCCCTAGATGGAGCACCATCGACATAGTAAGTCGCCGTGGTGGATGATGATTCAACGGATCCAGTCGTGCTTCCGTTGGGTCTACTCCTGGGCGTTGTCCCTGGTGGATTGAGCTGGTGTGCTGATGCTGGTGGAAGTGCGGCATTCGAAGTCTGGACTGGCTGACTGTTGAGAAGGTTCAGCCAGGGCCCTTGTCGTACGGCCTCATAGGCATTCATGACGGTTTGTACGCCGTCTAGGTTGGCCGTGAAGGCTTCTCTCTCGTTCACAGAAGACATGATGCCCCAATCAAAATCTGAATAATATTGAGGAGAAAGCCAGTTGATGGCCGAAATACCAGCAGATTGCTCGGGAAATTCCTCGTTCAGAATGAAGTTGTCTATGGGATTTATCCCATAGCCTACTTCGCAGTTGTTGACTGGGAAAGTCTGATCGTTGTCTCCTGGGACTTGCGGAAGAGTCTACGAGGTTTCGACTGCGCGCCTTTCTGATGCGTGATTCGGAGTCGGGAATGGTATCTCGGCCATCCCTGGAGGTTGTGGAACTTGTGCTGGGTCGGCATACTCCATGACCTCTCCCTGACTATCATGTCTGTCTCCGGGAGCAGTATTCTCAACCGGAGACCGTACTGCTGTACGAGGACCTCGGCGGCGGCCAGCTGGATATTTGCACTCGAGACCTTTACCCGTACAGCGACGACAGGGGCTCTCTTTTGAGCAGCGTGAACGGCTTACAGCGCAAGCCTGACATGCCCTGGAAGATGCCACGGGCCGCCGAGACTCGCTTGCGACCTCATCATGAGAGGTCGCATGACGAGTGAGAACATCTCTAATATACTTGCATTAGTGCATGAGATTAGTGAGAAAATAATGAGAACGTACAATCGGGAGAAGCTCTTGCCGCATGCCGAGCATGAAAAAGGCTTTTCTCTCGTGTGCGATCGCTTGTGCCGAGTGAGATGCTCCTGGCGGCCAAAGGTGCTCCCACAGTAATCGCATTTGAACACTGGAGCATCAACTGTTGGATTTGCGACCGCGATGACTTCCTCGCTATCGGACGTTGAGCCTGTCCGCTCGTTGCCGGTCTGTTCAGTCTCTGCCATTATGCTTTCATCTTACTTATGAACTAGACACAGGGTCATGTTCAGCGAGTGAGCGCATCATGCTGGATCACTGAGAGCGATGGAAAGAGAAGAGGAATGAGCATCGAAACCTGCTGATTAGTGTCGTATTATTTGAAAATAAGGCGGGGAGCATGCACTAAAGACAATTGGGCTCAGTGGCGTGTTTACCCCGAGGAACGCGAGATGAGATGAGTTC
Source organism: Colletotrichum cuscutae (assembly GCA_030869315.1). Classification (NCBI taxonomy): domain Eukaryota; kingdom Fungi; phylum Ascomycota; class Sordariomycetes; order Glomerellales; family Glomerellaceae; genus Colletotrichum; species Colletotrichum cuscutae. Next base: position 50,802 of record MPDP01000317.1, read on the forward strand.
CGCGGTGACTAGCCGCACGCGGGGTAAGGAGGAACGCCGTTCATTTGAGCGGCATATGACCTCTGTAGCTTATGCCGTTTCTCTTACTATTCCGCTGTAACTCTCCAAAAACGTGGTGGCCAACAGGAAGACAGCCCCGAATGTGACGTTGAATTTTGACCTTGTCAGTTTTAGCATCAGTACTCGGCGTCTCGAGTCTCTATTCAACTAAGAAGATCTATCCTACTCTGTTCTCTGCAGAACGACTTCTGCCTTTGACTTTCTAACAAACACTGGCATCCAGTCTAGAGGGCACTCGATCTCAATCTCCTGTCCGCCCTCAAAGTCTTGCTCCTCAGAGCCCTCGTGAGGAAGAGTTGCCCATCGCTCTCCACCGTCCAACTTCGGCAGATAGACTTTGGCCTCGGTGATGCAGGGATTGACAATGGGGCAGCAAGGATAGGCATCGCCATACATGTACTGCTCGGCCCCAAGCTGCCAGCACCTCTCATCTCCTGGGAACTCGTAAAACAGCGATCGGATCACGGGCGACCCATGTTCGTGGGCCTCAGCCATCAACCTCCGCGTGTAGTCTCTCAACTTTTCGCGGATGAAGAGATACTTTTGGCAGATGTCATACACCGCCGGGCCATACGACCAGACCTCGTTGGCCGCTCCACTGCTCGAAGCCAAGCCGCCCGGCTTCGGTTCTCGGTCGCCGTGCAGTCTCATCACGGGGCAGAACGCGCCCCATTGGAACCACCGCACAAAGAGCTCACGGAAGGCCTCGTCTTCGGGGTTGCCGCCGTGGAATCCTCCAATGTCGGTCGTCCACCAGGGCAATCCTGCAATACCCATGTTCAGTCCGGCTGCCAGCTGATTACGGAAGCTGCCCCACGAAGACGCGATATCGCCGCTCCAGACGGGCGCGCCGTACTTTTGACTTCCGGCCCATGCGCAGCGTAGCAAGTTGACGATATTCTTCTGGCCGGCCTCCTTCTGACCGTCGAAAAAGGTTCGGGCGTATTCTTTGGGATAGATATTGCCGACGGAAAGGTTCGGGCCGAGGAAGTAGCGGTAATTTTCAAAGTCGTAGACGGAATACTCTGGCTCGGCTTGGTCAAGCCAGAATGTCTTGATGCCCTTTGAGAAGTAGTTCTGCTTGGCCTTGTTCCAGACGTACTTACGAGCCCCCGGGTTGGTGGGATCGTAGTACACGGTAGAACCTTCGAACTCAAAGTTGGTGCGGACACCTCTCTCGGTGCGAACGAGGAATCTTTGCTCGAGCATCTCTTGGAAGTTTGACGATCTCTGATCCACTGTTGGCCAGATTGAGACCATGAGCTCAACGTTCAACTCGCGGAGCTCTTGGATCATGGCATCTAGACTTCGAATTAGTTGCTGTGACAGACATGGAAGGCCAGTGAGCTGTCCTTACCTGGATCGGGCCAATATTGAGGGTCAAACTTCCACTCGCCTTGCAACGGCCAGTGGAAGAAGTCGATAACGATGAGATCGAGGGGAAGTTCCCGACGGCGGTATTCCCGGGCGACCTCAAGAAGCTCCTCTTGGGTCTCGTACCGGAGTTTACACTGCCAGAAGCCCAGGCCGTGTTCTGGCATCATGGGAGCTTTGCCAGTCACATTTGCGTAACGCTGCACGATATCGGCGGGCGTGTCACCGACCACGGCCCAGTAATCCAGAATGTTGGTAGAGTACGCCTCAAAGGCGGTCGTATTCTTTCCAAACACAACGCGGCCGATGGAGGGATTGTTCCAAAGGATCCCGTAGCCTAGAGAAGACAACGCGAAGGGCACACTGGCCTGCGAGTTACGGTGTGCCAGCTCGAGGTCGAGGCCCTTGAGGTCCAGGAAGGGTTGCTGATACTGGCCCATCCCAAATATCTTTTCGTCAGGTCGCTGGCTCTCCAAGCGCATTGTGAGGTGATAGTCGCCGCCCCGAAGAGGTTTGAACTCGCGGGCCTCAACCTCAATGGCGCTGCATTTGGCGTCGAGCAGGTCGCGACGGTTCCGGGCGTACTCTTCGAGGACGACGACATCGTCGGCGTTGTAGATGGTAATCTTTCCCCGCTTGCTCACGAATGCCTTTGCCTTCCCGTTTTGTATGCTGGCTGAGCCGTCTTCGGCGAGTGAGATCTCTGATTTGACCTGCTTTGGCTCTTCTTCTAATGCCCATGCCTCAGCGGGCATCACATGAGCCTTGGTAGCTCGGACTCGGAAGGCATCTGGGCCCCATGGCTGGATCCACACTTGTTCCCCATCATATTGATAGATCAGAAGGCCGTCCTTGTGGTGAAACATGGCGGATATTGCGACTGGTTTCCTGATGAGATGGACGCGCCCTGGAACCAGAGGTAACAATTGACCAAGAAATAGTAGATGGCCAGAAAACACGAAAGCTACGAGGTCAATAAAAAGCCAGAGTATAGGTTTCCCTCTTACAGGGTAACTAGTTCGAACCGTGGGTTAACGAAGAGATTAATTAAACTATATAAATTTCTATATAGGTATAAAAAGGAGGTTCTAACCGCAAGTTAGGCTAGCTACGATAATCCTAAATAAGGCCCCTAATTAGCCCCTATATAATTAACTATATATTACGGTTAAATTAAACTTCCGATCCGATACTAACTTTCTCTTTTTTTTATTAATTTAATTACTATAGTTAGAGGTATAATTCGACCTTAGGCCCGTTTATTAAGTCGTCTCTTTTTCCTCCTTTTCTCTATTCTTTTTATATAACTTATCTTTTTATTCGTACGTTAACTTTTTTATTACTTACGAATTATTCTAACCCCTTATTAAGTACTACTTTTATAAAAGCGTTAGTAAGGTTATTATTATTATTAATCTAATAGATCTTAAGGATCTCGTGCTTTTTATATAATTACCTAAGGGCTATAATATCGATTATAAGCCTCTTTTTTTTTATAATTCCTAATTTAATAAAATATTTATATAATAAGTAAGAATCTATATAAACGACCGTTAGGATTAGTAAAAGGCTAAGTCAATTAGTAATTCTCCTTAGCGTTATTAAAATTACGTAAGCGAGGTTAATATTATTAATTATATTATAAATTTTTAACGCTAGTATACTTCTTATTATTTACTTATTTTTAGTTAATAAATAATAGATTATATTATTATATATTATAAATTCGCTCTTACTTATACTCTCGTTAATAAGAATAATAATATATTTTAATTATAAAATAAGGTCCTTATTATTTATAAATAAGCTATTTATAAATACGTAAAGCTTATTAGCTACGAAGTTAATTAAGTAATAAATAAGACCTTAATCGAGATTTAAGTACTACTACTTAAGCTACTTATTAAGTACCTTAATATCTTATTTATTTAGTTCTATAGCCTATACTACTTTAGTATAATTAAAAGTCGCCTCGGGCTAGTATATACTCGTAATATATACCCTTTATACGAGCTTAGCCTTATATCGCTTTTTAATATTAGTTACGTTCGGATTAATAAGGCTAATTTTCTTATTTTACCCTTTTTATTAAAAAATAACGGTTTCCCCCTCGATTATAAGAATCTTATTATTAAATACTAGGGGGGTATTTATTATAAGGACCTTTTTTAGTTTTATTACGAAGCCCGCTTTTTAGAGCTCCTTATCCTCCTTTTTTATAAAGTTAATATTAAATAGGCTTAATATATCGTTAGTTTATATTTTAATAATTCTAAATTAGTTATTTACGTACTTAGAGATTAGTAAATATAGGTCGTACATAAATATAATTATTAATAATTAATTAATATAAAAATCGTAATATATAACTTATTAATAAGTACCCGATTCTACGAGCCTATATAGTAGCTTAAGTACTTTAATAATCGTGCTTTTTAAGTACTTATTAGCTATTTTTTTTAATAAATAGGCTAAGATTCTCTTTATAAACCCTGTGGCTAATTAGGTATATACCTAGGTAATATTATAGCTCTAAATTTCGTACCCCTTTTTTTATAGTAATACTATTAGTACTATTATTAATTATTAGCTATAGTACTATATAATAAGTAATTATATAAGTAGCGTCGCTTTTTTAACGTTACTATACCTCTAAATTACGTATTTAGACTTCTTATATAGCTAGAGTATTCTTTTCTTTTTAATTTTACGAACTATTCGTAATTTAAATATATAAAGGTTTATATACTTCTCTAGGTTATAGAGAATAAATTAATAGACCCCTCGATCGTAAAGAGTATTTACTTTAATAAGATCTAATTCTTTATATAACTTTTTAGTAGTTATAATTACGCCTTCTTTATATAGTTTAACTATTAGCTCGAAATTAGCATTCTTTTTTATTATATAAAAAGTATTAATTACCTCGTTATTAGTAATAAATTACTACGTTAGTACTTACTATCGTAGTCTTTTATAACGTCTCGCTAGTAATATTAGTACCCTTTTAGTAATTTCCTCTTCCTCGTTATCTATTAGTACTACTACGACGATTTTATTAAAAATAATTTCTTATACTTCTACTACGGGTTATATAATTTCCCTTAGCTTTTTTTTTTTCATAAGTTAGAAATTACCTCGCTAGGATTTATATAATATAGTTTTATTACTATAATTAATACCTCGAGGGGTTAGTTATAATCCCTTATAACTATATAAGATCGCTCGTTAATAAAAATTAATTTATATAGCCTAGCCTATTATTAAGTAATTTCGTACTATACTCGTATATCTAAATTTAGTAATATATCTAAATTACCCCCTATATTAGGCCTATTACGTATAGTAATTACTTTGTTAACTTACTTTCTTATGCTTACCTCGTACAGTACCCACATTACTTTTTTAACTACTTAGGCTTATTAGCTTATATTTAGTAATAATAGCGAGGCTAAGGTCGTTTTTAAATATATTTTAAATATAAGAAGCGTTAGTATAAGCCCGTTAGGCCCTATAGTATTATTATAATATTTAAGTACTGTTTAGAAGTATTTATTATTAATAAAATCTAGATTTTTTTTTTTAATAATTTTAAATACCCTTTTTAGCTACTAGTATACCCTTTTTACTTTTTTAATACTATAGTACGCTTTAACGGGTACGACTTTTAGCTATATACTATAAGCCGTTATATTCTCCCTAAATTTTACTAACTTAAAGCTAGTACTAGCGTCGGTTCTAATACTATCTAGCGGTCCTTAGTATATATCGATCTAGCTTTTTTATAAGACTACTTATACTATTTTTACTTATAAATCCTAGAAAAATTACCTTATTTAAAAGGATATAGCTTCGTTAATTACGTATAGGACTAGCCGACTATTTAAATAGAAAATATTAATAATAATTTCCTAATTAAAATTAAACTTATTACGTAATTTAAATTTAAACTTACGTAGGCTCTGCGTATTTATTTAGTATTAGTAGTATACTTTTATTAACTACTCTAGCGCCCCTATTTTAATATTATCGTTACTTAATTACTTTAGGAAGTTATATAGCCTCGTAACTAACGGGTAGCTAAATCTTTAGTATAATTATCTAAGCTCACTTTTCGTTAGGTAATTAATCGACTTCGTATTATTAATAAGCTTTATAAATACGTACCCCTATTATTATTTAACTATCTCGAAGTACTAGCCGCTAGAGATTCTATTCCTTATATTATTAAAAATAATACTTAGTTAATCTATATTTTTTAAATATAGTAAAAATAGGGTATTAATAAGTAAAATATAAAAAGTTATCGTTCCGAAATACGTTTCTACTTCTATTATACTTAGGGTAATAATTTCCTTATCTAGGCTAAAACTAATTTTTATAATACTTATTATTAATATATTAAGTATTATTAGTGCGATCCTTTATAGTACTTAGAATTACCCTTTTCTTCTTATTAACTATTATAATACCCTAGTATTTAAAATAATCTTTTAAAAAGTTTTTAAGCTATACTTTTTGCTTATATAGAATACTTAGATAAGCTTAGCGTTTAAGTAGTTTAAGTAGTATAAAAAAGACCTCCCTAACTACTATTATAATTACTTAGTACCTAATTTCTCTTTAAGTATTAAGAGAGGTAAATTTAGTATTATTAAATTCGGCGGGCCGGATTATAATTTACCCTCTTTACCCCTCTCTGTACCCGTTATCTAGAGGACTTTCCCTTACTATTCGTAAATAAAAGCTTACTTATTAAGAGCTTTTACTACCTTTTATTTATTTATTTTTATATATCCTCCGGAGGCTAATAGGGTAAAAAAAGAGTAGTTAATATTATTAATTTTATTATAATCTAATTCGTTAGTATAGGGTATAAGGTCTTCTTTATTTTCTAAATTTCTTAGTAAATACTTTAGGCCATTAATTTAGTTACTTATACTAGGTTCTATACCCCTAGATATACTTTTATATATTACGAGGAATTAGTTAAATCGATTAGAGCTAGTTTTACTTTTTATTACCCTCGACTTTTTATATTATTTATATAATTTAGTACTTTCTTTTTTAGAGTAATTACTTAACTAATATCTATCTTTTTTATAAATAAAGTACTACTTTTTATATTACCTTATTTATAAGTTAAATCTCTACCTATTTAACGAATCTAGGCCTCCTTATTAATAATTACCGTACCTCGCTTCTTTCCTTTTCTTATTATACGTTCGATTAACCTAGTACTATTAATAAGGGCTATTATATATTTAGAAGTAGGTTTAGTATAATATTTTTATTTTAATATTAAAACTAGATCTTAGCCTTAAGTAGAGCGTTTCGTAATCTTTAGGTACTTAATATAGGGTTATTTTTATTTTTAATACGCGTTAAACTATAATATAAAAATATTTAACTTTCCGCTCGTTAATCCCCTTATTTAGCTAGGTTTTTACTAGCTTATTAATTCGATCAATAAGCTTTTTAAGGATTTTTATTCGCAATTTACCCTCTATTATCCTAACTATAAATACAAAAGAAATTACTTATAGCTCGGATAAGAGCTCTAGATTCTTATTATAAGTCTCGAAGCAGCTTCGGATTATATTAATAATACTAAAAAAGTCGTTTTAATCGAAATTGCGCACCGCTTCGTAATAGTAGTTAAAAGCTTTATTTATAAATATAATATTAATTATTAAATAGTACTAGTATTCCCTAATCCTAACCTTTTTATAATAATTATAAAACATCGTTAAGGTTTCTTATAAGACCTTATATTTCCCTCCAGAGTATAATTTCTCTTTTAAAAAAATCTTTTTAAAGTCTATAAATTACCTCGTATTTACTACTAGATTTTTAATATTTATATACGATCCCTGTATCGCTACGTACTATTAATAACTTCGGGTCGTCTACCTCCTTTCTTATTAGCTAATTAGTACCGAATTTCGTATTAGTAGCGGTAACGAGCTATAAATCGAAATAAGTAAAATAGTTAATTATCGGACTTCTAGTACTATATTTTACCTCTATATATTCTTTTATAATAATAGATTACTATTAGTAATTATAAAGAAGAAATCTATGTCGTTTACCCTTTTTCTAAATTCATTAAAGCGATTATACGCCTTATTAACTTATACCTAGTTTTATAATATAAATTCCTCTTTTATAATCGTTATTACTAGGATTTCGTATAGTTCTCGTAATTATAATTATATTAATAATACTCCTCGCCTATAAAAGAATTTATTAACTACTTTTATAATTCCTAAGCTTACGCTCATAAACTATTTATTTAGTTAATAACTAAGGTTATTTACGATCTTATAGAATAAGGGTTACCCCTATAGCCCCTTTTTTTTATAAACCTTAGTTAAATAAATTAATACTATATTAATTTACTTATTATTAAGCTAATCTATAATCCTATATATCTACGTTTCTTAATATTCCGGGTTAATATTTACCTACTTATAAGGGATCGGGATTCTATTTAAGATCGGGTTTTTTCTTTTTCTTTTTTACCCTAACTCGCTAGGGGTCGTATTCTAGCCTATACTTATATTAATAATTATTAGCGTATTTAATTTTAATAGTGATATATCTAATCTGCGTATTAGTTATAATAAGCCCGTATTTTTATTACCTAATATTAAGGTCTAAGAGATTCCCGCTTCCTCTCACCGTCTCGCTACTACTCTCGTTTTTATTATTTTTAATAACTACCGCTACCTTTCTAAATCGCTAGCTATCGTACTTACTAAGACCTCCTTTTTATCTAAGATAAAAGGGTAGGTTTTAGTAGCCCCCTTTTTTTAATAGTAGTAATAAACGTTTATATTACTATAAGAAAATATAATAATTAATCTTATAATCTTTACTAATTACTAATTTTTACTATTCCGTATACTTCTAGCTTCCTAAGCCTCGTACTCTCCGTACTTTTTAAATAGCTTTCTTTTTTTACTTACCTCCTCTAGTATAGTATTTTATAAAAATAGTTAAATATAAATACTAAGCGGCTTATAAAAGATCTGTATAGGCTATTAAGTACGGTTAGTAAAGTTAAGCCCCCCCCCTTTTTTTTATAAAATCGCGGGCTTTAAAAACTTATTAAAAATACTACTTATTACTCGTACTTAGTAAGGTTAGATACCTTAGGGATCTTTTTTTTTATAGCCTCTCGGTACCCTATTTTATAGTTTCCTAGGTAGTATTTTTCGTAGTTTAATTATGCTAATTTAATAATTATTACTCGCTAGTAATTCCTTTTACTAATTTAGCTAATTAATTTCTAATCGCGGGCCGGCCGTAGTAAAGTTATTTAATAAAAAAGCTACTTAAAGCGACGGTAAAATACTAATTGCTCAAGCGGTTCTGTTAATTAACGTAGTTTAATATAGTAAACGTCGACCTCTTATAAGTAGTAAAAGGCTACGATTACTTAATTTTATATAATATTTAAAAATCGTCTTTTTTTTTTATTTATTTTTATAAGGTTAATTAGTACGAATCTCTTATCTTATATAATATTAAAAAGTCGTCTTTTTTATATAACGAGATATTTTACTAATTTATAATAATAAAATTTAATTACTAATTAATATAAGTTTCTTTTTTATAAAGTAACTAGTTCGAACCGTAGGTTAATAAAGAGATTAATTAAACTATATAAATTTCTATATAAGTATAAAAAGGAGGTTCTAACTGCAGGTTGGGCTAGCTACGATAATCCTAAATAGGGCCCCTAATTAGCCCCTGCGCAATCGACTGTATGCCGCGGTCGAATTGGACTTCCGATCCGACACAGAGATAAGAACCTCCTCACAAGCTTCGATTTATCGTTCCATCCGGAAACTCATCGGTGGTCCTCTTCTAACGGATTTCACGCCGGCGCCTGATCATCGGCGACAAGAACATCCGTTCTCATGGCGACCCAATTCTTCGAAGCTTCTCCACCGGAGTTCGTCGAGTAGACGAGCCAGCGGGGTTACTGAAGTTAAGGTTGCGCTTTCACCTCGAAGAATCACTAGGCCGGCTGGGTTCGTCAGTCTTGTTACCCCGCCGGAGCAAGGCAGGCTCAAGCTCCGGTGGGGAGACGAACCCCGCGATTCTCCAGAGAACTAAACCGGGTGGGCAATACCGGCAGATATCATTCAGACCAGGACAAGCCAGAAATTTCAGTTGTACCTCAGAAGTTGGTCCAAATCAATGACTAGCTCGCAAAAGAGTGTCCTTGGTTCCATATCCATCCCTGATCCTGTCTCCCGAAACAACTCTCAGTGAGGTACTCGCTGAACTCCACCGGGTCTCCCTCCCCGGCACCATTGATATCATACATCATGACTAAAACTAAGGTTAGCTAAAGAAATCTCTTTGGGGGACTTGGCCTTACTCTGCTCGAATTCCGAGAGCGCTTGTGTTATGATTGGGTCCTCGCTGAAGCTTAGGCTCGCTGTGGCATCCTCTACCAAGTCAGCCGCCGGCGGACTTTGCTGTAGTGCGATCTGGTTGATGTTGCTGTTTGAGTCTATGGGAAGCCTATTGGGACTCTGGCCAGTGACTTCAATGGCATTCAGGCTAGCCCTTGTTTCGATGTCTCTTCCATTTTGGTCGGTTTCTGTTGGTGGGGGAATATCCAAGTGAAGCATTCTTTCCATCTCCTTAGTCATGACTAGCTTCATCAGTTTCGTGAGAATGTTCAGTCCCTGCTCGGCGACAACAGACTTGGACTTGAGTTGAGAATGCATCTCCATCAATTTTCGAAGGCCCATTTTGGAGTCATAGGCCTCCCGGCTCAATGGGTCCAGTCCCGTCATGATGGAGAGTGTAACACCGGCAGTAAACAGATGTAGCGCGACAAATGACAACGCGTATGTGTCAATCACCTCTTTGAAGTGCGGCGTGCAGCCAATGTTGGCAATCTGCAAGGCCGCGTCTCGGCAACTTCGCACCGAGCGCTGAAGCGGATCATTCTCTCCGATTGAACGGAAATCCGAACCCTCGGTCGTATTGATCTTCTTCATCGCTTTGTAGGCCAGTAAGGGCCTGTGGACCAGTATTCTAGCGTTCTCGTATGCGAGTTTGAGTGCCAGTCCCTGGATGCGGAAAGTGTGCTGATGATGTTCTGGCCTCAGGGAATGATTGGCGCCCCCGGGCCAGTCAGCTGCGATTGCAGCCTCATCTTCTTTGAAGACCAACTCTTGTGGAAGATGGTCGTGCCACTGACGGATCTGTTGGTCCAAGCTAGTGACTGTATTTATGAGACGCTGAACTAATGGACCTTCGGGTCTTGCACCGAGCTCGTTGCTGTTGGGCTGCTTCCGGTTCCCATAGAGCTCCGACAGCGCCCTTTTCACGATAATCGACAGCTGTGCCATCGACACCTTGTATGAGAGTACAGTAGCTTTTCCGGTCGACTTCCATCTTATGGACTCCCAAGTCGCATCTTTGGATCGCAAAGGATATTGTTCGGGTACTTCGACGTTGCAATCCTCGTCAACGATGCTAAGAGGAAAGCCATACAGCATCGAGCAGAAGGTCTCAATCTCATAGATAGCCCACCAGCATCTTTTGCGTGTCTCAGCTGCCCTGTGGACCGGGTTGTCAACGTCGGGTACGGTTGAGGGCTCATCTTCATCTTTGTGTCGTTGATGAAGTTTGAGAGCTTGGGCGATACGCAAACCGCTTCCGCAAATGGGCCAGGCAAGCTCGGGTTCCCCGTGGTACAGATAGAAACTTCCTAACAAGATGCACATCTGCACAGCCTCGATGGATCCCAGGGAGACTACATCGAGGAATCTCACCTTCAACGTCGCCAATATGTTCTCTTGCAATGAATCTGGATCAACGCCAAGTTCAACGAGTTGAGAGTGCTGCTCGGGGCTAGCGTAGCGGAGGCTAGTTAAGCAGACAGCAAGCACAAGACCAAGTATACCAGGATTCGCTTTTCTTGGTGGAGATCCCGGTGATACAGTAGTATGAAGCTCTTGAACTCGGGCTCGAAACTCGCTTGTGAAAAATATCATCATAAACCAATGGATCTTCTCAAAGTAAATGTTGACAAGCACTGCCACAGGGGCTTGTGCTGGCAAGACGGAAAGAAAGTCTCTTTGGGCTGCGCTCATGGCGCCATGATGCCGTGAGATAGATCGGATACGCTGTTGGGAAAGGGGTCGAGCTAATGACGGGACGGAAGCACTGGCTTCTCTGGCGTCTTCATGGGCACCTCGCGAAGTCCACTCAGTAGCTGCGAAGGCGGAAGTATCTGCTTCGTCCGGCGTGTGTATGTCGTGGTGTTGGAATGCCTTGCTCAGGATCCAAGTTAGGTCTAACTTCCATCGTAGTAGGGATCTTTGAGAATAATTACCTCGTCCAAAAAGCTGACCGCAGCCGAGTTTGTTGACCATGGTCTACTAGAGGTAACCTGTTCCGAAGATGCCCGAGGTGCGGCTGCGGGACTTGATTCATCGGGAAGTGACTGGCGTTCCGATGAAAGTATTAAGGGTGGCATGGTAGCCACCACGATGGGAGAAGTGCTTTCCTCAGCGGTTTCCTCCGTTCCGGTTGCTCGATGGTCCCGTTTCGCTGGACGAGACCTGCCAGTGCCTGGCACCCTGTCTCCCTTCCGAGTCCGTGACGGGGTGATGTTGGCCCCCTGGACCCTCCACACGCTAGGTTTATCATTGATGCAATTCACTCCGGCTCTGATACACAGAGTACAGGGACGTTGAGGATCGCACTGGTCAATCCCGTTAGATGATGTAAAACAACACTGCCGGGCTTGAAATAATGGGCACATAGGGTTGGGCAGCCTACCTTCAACTTTTGCTTTCGACAGCGTTGACATGCGGCTGCAACCTTTCTCCTCGGTCTGTTCGACTCCATGGTCATTGTATCCTCCGATCTGTTCATTGCTGAAAGTGGGCTCGACTTGATGCGCAAAATGTTGTTGACGTGTAGATGTGAGTCGGAGGTTGTACAGGGCAGGTCAGAAAGTTCCACCGGAAAGAAAGTCTCAAGTCAGCAAGACGCTAGGCTTTTTACGGTAATTCGTTCCGGTCGAGCATCTGACCAACACGCCGTTCCGAATAGGTATCCAGCTAGCATTTCTACCCCAGCAAATGCAAGAACTTGGCCAAAATGGCTATTTATTATTATTCTAATCTTCTGTATGAGAGCTCCGAGACCCGGTCAACCCGTAGAGGAGACGTTGGTTGTAAATGTTTGCACCCTTCAAGACATCTCAACGGACATGACTTTTGGCCAACAGGCTAACTTCCACTCGTCGTGTGAATGAGGCAAACTATCGCCAGAGGAAGTTGTCCGATGACCTGAAAGAACTTACTTCAACGTAACACGAAAGATGCTAAATTCAACGTAGCTAAATATCTCTCTATTTAGCCTGCATTTGTTCTTACATCAGGTGTAAGAAGTTGCTACACTATGGCGTGACTCAGTAGCCTCCCACCGATGGCCCGCTGATGGGCTTAAACTCTACCTCAGTCGGCTGATCCGTGATTCCACGCGCAACTGCAGCCTCCATGATCCCAGCGGTAGCAGTGGCACCAATTCGGGTGACCCCAAGCGACATGACGTGAAGCAGATCATCCAACGTCCGAATGCCTCCAGCAGCCTTTACTTGGACCTCGGGCTTCGAGTGCTCCCTCATAAGCTTCAGATGCCGAACAGTGGCTCCTTTGTAAGTGTACAAGCCATTGGGCTGCTTCACAAAGCCGTACCCAGTCGAGGTCTTGACAAATACGACGCCAACATCGGAACAGATTTCGCACAGTCGGATGATGTGCTCCTCTTGGAGATAGTCGTTCTCAAAAATAACTTTGAGTATTGCGCCATGCTTGACGACGACATCGTTGATTTGGCGAATTTCTTCAGCAACATAGGTCCACTCGCCACCGAGAACTTTGCCAATATTGACGACCATGTCAATCTCTTTGCCACCGGCGGCAGCCGCCTGGTTGGCTTCAAAGACCTTGACTTCGGTGGTACTGTTACCGTGTGGGAAGCCGATGACAGGGCAGACAAGCACGCCGCTACCCTGGAGTTCCTTTTTGGCGAGCGGAATCAGATACGGCTTCACGCATGCCGTGGCAACGCCGTACTTCTTGGAGATGCGCAAGCCTTCTAGAATATCGGCGTCGGTCATGGTAGGGTGAAGTAGGGATTGATCAATCATCTTGGCGACCTGCTGAAGGGTGACAGTGATGGTGTTGGTAGTTGGGGCGGCCATTTTTGTAGTCGAGTTGGATTCAAAGATCGAGATCAATGTTGGGAAAAGAGGTGCCAACGATGGAAGTTGAAAAGAAAGATGGCGATTGCGACAATAAGTTACAGAGACTAACCGGCTCGAGCTATTGTCACGGATAGTATACATACTTCCACGAAATCTGGGCAGCAGTGTTTTATACCTTAGCCTTCAAAGCACGTTGCGTGTATGTAAATATTCGAATGTAAGTTCCACAATTCGCTTTCCGCCGGAACGAGCCACCAAATCTGGCATCACCAGCTAAAGAGAGGAGATTTATGGACCTCATACCGAAGCGTACTTACCACGCGCTCTCGGGGTCGCAGCGGTGGCATAGCTTCAACGTCCGGTGGATTCGAATACCACTTTGGGCTCATGACGACGCGCACTTCTTTCCGTTGCGCCTTTGTCTGCTTGGTAGCCTTCCTTTCCATCTCGGTTTCTTTCCCAGACTACATTTAGTGATGTCCCGGAGGACATGCGAAATATCCCTGGTACCTTCAACTTCGCCAAGACTCCGGCATATTGCCGTTGCTGATTAAGAGCATAACAAGCTACAGCAGAAGCCATAAGTCGAGGCTCAGACCAGTTTTGTCACTGTGAACATAGGCCACTGAAAGATAGCAAACCCCATCCGACCCTTTCATGCGAACGCTTCCTTTCATGCTGAGTAAGAGCACAGCTTTTTGGTGAACATGACTAAACAGTTGCTTCATTCTCTGACACTCTCCAAACAAGTCTCTCGCCACTCACAGCCTTGTTCCGCAGGAGAACAATGGCATCTTGAGCCCGCTCCAGTAATGTATCTCCTTCGACTATCCTTTGCGGGTTTGGCCTCACCACCTTTTGCTCCAGCAATGATGGTATTATCTCACATTGCATCTTGTCCTTGAACAGTTTGTTCTGCATCAAACTTCGGTTAGTGATCAATGTATCCAAAGATCTTTAGAGGAAAGGATGGAATACTTTGAGATAGAAATGTGTTCTGACACCTTTCACGACAACACCTTCTTTCCATTGCCCTTCTGCAGGCTCCGTCATCTGGTATACAGGAGCTTCGATCTCTGTCGGGTCTTTGATGACGACGGGGAGCATGACCGCAACCTTGGTGCCTCGGTCCGCAAAATGGGTAATGGGTCCGAGAGATCCTGACAAGTGTCCAATGCAATCAATAACATAGGGGACACCCTTGGGGCCTAGATGATCCCGGATGCTCTGGACGACGTGCTTATCTCGATAGTCGAAGCAAACCGTCGCGCCTAGCGAGGTGAGGTACTCGTGGTGTTTCCCGCTCGCAACCACAATGAGATTCTTGTACCCCCAGTGCCGGAACACCTCGATGGAGTACATGCCGACTGATCCGGATCCGCCCCACAACAGGATCGGCGCATCCGCTTCCGGGGGTGTCCACCCTTCCGGGATAGGCCACGGGAGTGGCAGTCCGAGATCAACAGCGGCCTGGAAGACTGTAACGATGTTGTCGGGCACAGTCACGGCTTCTTGCATCGTCAGCCCCTTGGGCATCTTCCCCAGCAAGAAAGTGGGGACGGTGATGAGGGTTTGAGCAGCCTTTTCCTTGCCGTCCTTGTCGTCGCGGAATGAGTACCCCAGAACTTTGTCTCCGACTTCGAGGTCGACGTGGTGCGGCCCGGGCCCGACTAGGAGTACCGTCCCTGCAAAGGTGTCGCCCAGGATGCGGGGGAACATGTTGATCAACAAGCCGCCATCTGCTTGGTGCAGATGATAGGGCGTGGAGGAGGTCCATTCTACCTGGACAATGACCTCGCCGGCGTCGGGTGGATATGTCGGGGCATCGATGAGGATCAGAGGCTCTCTCGGAGCCTTGACTGCTACTGCAGGATGGATAGCCGGGATTTCGATTTCCATATTGGGCGTTTCTTTGTTTCCGCTCTTGTTCTCACTTTTGGAGATTCCCCCAAGAAGTTTCTTCAACGAGGAGAAGGAGAGGAACCAGCTGGGGTTTTAGGTCGTAGAGAAGCTCGAAGATCAGGACCCACTGACGATCATACGGGGCGAATTCACAAGCCGAATGGTTCGTTCACAAGAGATGCAGATTTCTGCTGGAGAAAGATGGAAGAATCAGCTTTGGATTCTGCTCTTGGGTCAGGGGTCTGATGACAGCATCGTGCATGTCTAGTCCGTTTACTAGCAGCTGTCTTCGTCGCCCCCTACGATGATGGCAGCTCTGCGGGGAGAGGGGGGCTTACCAATCCTGGCTGGGCCCGTCGCCGTGGCAAAAACGCTTACGATCGTCTCAAGAATGTCGGGGCATTGTGGCATTTCCTCTTGTTTTTCCCGCTGCTGTCCGTGTGCAGCATCTGGCTCGTGCGCGTATACATTTATGCGTTGTTGCTCATGTTGAGATGAACGCCGCGGCGACGTATGCCACCGGTGCCGGGAGCCGGGTGGAATGTGCTTTCATAAACATTCGAGCCGTGGCCGGCCTTCTTCGGCGCCGAGAGAACGCCCCCGTCTGCCCAGTCCTACTTTGATCGACATGTCATTAAAGAATACCGCAGGCAGCAGGTTCTCTTCTCTGGCAGTTTCTCTTCCTTGGAATCATCAGTCAAAAGTGTGGACAGTTCCGGTCCGACGTCCCTAAGCGGAAGAAGTGCGACTCGGCGAGAACCGGCGAGAAACAAGACTGCCGATCCGGGTGCGTACTCCACCGTCCCCACAGTTCCGGGTTTAAACGTTGGGCTCACCGGCACACATTCCATTGGATCAAAACTTGGCCAAAACTCGCAAAAGTGAATTCCAAGGGTTGAGAAGCGTCCTAGACATCCAATGCAAAAGATAATGATCAGCGGGAGGCTTGAACTCCCGGCCTTGGCATTACAGAACATTTCTGATGAAATATTAGTACCACGCTCTAACCAACTGAGCTAACCGACCAGTTGCTGATGGAGATCCAGAAGCCCTAGGGTCTCTAGTTTGGATCCACTGCGTGATTTTCGTTCAAAGTTGCGGCTCCACACACTCCAACGGAGAAGAATATTAAAATAGCACAGTCCACAGGCAGTACGAGGCAGTTGGCTTATCTGACCGTCAATCTTGATGCCTGGTGATACTGTATTGAGTTTGAGCTGATTGGCTTGGTGGCACATCAGCTCTTCAATGCTTTAGCTTGGACACTTCACAATAGATTGCGGGTATTATTGCCTACTGACAAGTCTGGCACGCCCCAGGCACATTGACCAAGGTAGTAATCCAATGATGACCATGTCTATGTCGTCAACCTGTCTATTGGTTGATGAGCCCATGCAGCAGTATGTGGCTACAGGCCGGTTTTGTTCAGGAAGTACATGTAACCCCCGATCAACGCGCGCAGCTTAAACCCAGAAGACCAAGATCACTCTTTCCAAAGGGCTAGCTAGAACTCTCAAGATCCAAAACTCAAGGCAGGCACTGGCTATAGTACTGATTCGAGACTTTGCAAGTTCCCTGAGAACAGGTCGTACCGCCAGTCCATCTTTCACCGCCGCATTGCCCATATAAAGCCACAGTCTTGCCGCCGCTGCTTGACGGAGGAGAGCTTGATACAGGAGCGGAGCTGGGAACAGCAGGGGACCCATTGCCACTTCCAGAATTTCCAGAACCTGAACAGCTAAGGACCGGAGGGCCCGGGATCTTATATGAGCGGCCGCCGTTTGTTGGCTTGCCAGAATTATCGTAGATGTTGATAAGAATGCCTGGGTCGGTCGCGGAGTAGGCGCCGGGAAACTTGACAGTATTGGAGCCGGCATTGGTGCCTGAGCCAGTCACTCGAATTCTAAAGCACTTTGTGTTAGGAGTCATCAACTCTCTCCAGACCTTATACAATGTGGTTACAACTTACTGGGCGCATTCCATATAGAATTGGGCATCTCCCTGTGTTGAGGCAGAGTGAAGGGCAATGATTTCAACGCGAAGGAGGTAGTCCCCAGGAGCTACACATGAGGGGAGAGTGAAGTAGTGCCAGCCATTGTTTGCTATCATGGTGTCAACCGCCCACGTGCTTCCGCTCAGGCCGGCTTCGGCAATCTTGAACCAAGTGAGGCCCGTCGTGCCAGTGCTAGCAGCGTTGCTGACCTTGGCTAGGTAGACAATAATTGGGCCTGTTGTTACATCCGGGTCAGTACTTCTGTACATTCAAGATTGAAAAGAACATAATGCGGCAAAAGAAAGTCAAGGCTCAGGGTTCCACCTTTATGGCTTGCCGCGATGGGATTATCGGCGTCGTTTGTGCCTTGAGCACCTCCGATGATGTGCCCCCACCAAGCACCGATCTTTGCACCAGCGGCGATGGACACAATATTGTTGTCCTTGTACTGGATGTTGTTGTTGCAGGCGAAACCGGCATCGTTGACATTCTGAATGGGGTTGTTGCTTGAAGGTGCTCGAACCCCCTTCAATGCTCCTTGGTCAACTCCATTGATGGAGAGCTTCTGGAAAATTGTATGCCCAGACACCACGGCAACAAGGCCGAAGAAAACACTTGAGAGTCTCATGTTCAAAAATTTCGCGTCGTTGAGCTTTGGTCGAAGCTTGGTATAGCGGTTGGTCGATACCACATTCAAGCTCAATCTGTGGATGATTGGCCGTTCTTATAGACGCATATTGGAACTATGTCAAGCCTGCAATGGCCACATCCTCCGATTAGTGGATATTGAAGGGAGATGCTCATTCCAAATGCAATATGTTGTTGAGTTTGGCGGCATCTCATGAGTCTCGAAATCTCTTGCCTGGGTAATATATGCCATACAAGCCAGGGGGCGTGAGGCAGTGAGACTCGTCCGGGACTGCAACCGAGTTTTGGTAGCTGCGCTTACCCGCGAGGCCACAACGCCTTCTTTGTTCTAGCCCATGTCTTCAGATACCTCTTCTTGATTGCAATCTGAGGTTTGTATCCCTTGATGCGGCGAAGGGAGTTGTACCCTGGCAAGCATGTTTGCTTCTTACAACCTCGCTTATATTGTTGGCAGCTCTGGTCGATCCGCTCGGGCCCCGATCCACAAAGTCGGGACACCGGAAGACAAGCGAGTACTTTTATCAGGACTGAACATCTGTTGAGCATCGCTTAATTGTGGCTGTTAGAAACTGAGACTAGCGGCTTGCTGTCAAACCAAACTAACAGATGTCAGGAACCATCATGATGGATCGGACCCGCCACTAAATACGGTGATCGAGCTTTTGAACTTCACTTTCCATCAAATTCTTGAGTCTCTGCTCAGTTAAGAAGCTCTCTCGGATCTATCTAACTCTAATACTTTGACTTGCCTGCCTGCTGGGCGCAACGAGGCTACCGTGACCAACATCCACGAGCCAGGCAATGGAGTCACGCTGTCACGGCGCTAATTTATGGATCAGCCATACGTAAAAGCATTTGCCGTTGCGAACCATGTCTTTGACGAGGTGCTACAATTAAGATGACCTATGGGTGTCGCGCTGGATGCCATCGGTCCTTATCCTAAAGGGTCCTCTTTCGACTTCGTCATGGAGGCTCACCCGAACTACCTTCTTTCTCGGCATGGGGCTTTTCTCGATTCCATTTGCCCCACCCGGCTGTTATGACCGGCGCGAAGAGGGGCGCGATCGGTGACCGGCCGGCAGACGGAGACCACATTTTACGAAGAAGCCGAGAAGGCAAAAGTTCGAAAATGTGCCGTCTGGTCTGTGTTTCAGACTTGCTTCCTCGCGTGGAGCAACCAATGATTCCGAGGCTCTCGGGCGCAGATGACTTCAGCGTCGAGAAAACGACGGGGATAGCCTAGACTGAGACGAGAGTCTACCGCCATTTCTCCAATGTTCAGTACCTGGTCAATGCTGGTATTAGAGTATGCCTTGACTCCCACATGGCTTTAGAACCTTGACCTCGAAATAAGCTTTACTCGCGTCTCTTGATATGCTGTCGTGATGGCTTCCAGCGCTTATACCCAAACAAACAAATCAAATATGTGGTTCATATTTGATTGTTTGGCTGATTTTTCGTACCATATTTGATTGTTTGAATTATTTGACAAATAATTGTTTGATTTGATAGAGGTATAAATAGTACAGTGGGTTATGCGCCGGAGGTGCGGAATTTATTTTGAGTGGACCCACTTTTATTCCGGAGGTCCGGTGTTCGAATCCGGGTCCGGGCGGCCCCTTTTTCCGTATTTTCTTAGTATATCATTGGTATATTCAGGCCCACCCTTAAATTCTAAATTTGATTAAATATATTAAATATACGGGCTAGAATATTTGATTATTTGACTTACTAAAATTCCTATATTTAACTGTTTGTTTGACTTATTTATTTAATTAATTTGAATAGGTATGTGCGCTAATGGCTTTAACTATCCATGGCCTTACCGCACGTTACGTAACCTCGGTTATATAATCACCGAGGCCCACTTCACTTATACCCTCTATGTTAGAACGTGCTTCGTACCTATTTTTTATTTCTAATAGATAACCGTTCTCTTATTTACATCGATACCCCTATTGTGACCATACGACATATGCTTAGCAAGTTTGCCTCCCCATTGATGATCTCTAGGATTACCACAACCAACCTAATCAGGAAAGCTGCTAGGTCTTCGAAAGTGAGTCGAATTAAGTCGTGGGCAAAATGCATAGTCCATGGGAGTAATCATCTACGGTACTTAGTAGCTTGCGAGACGTAGCTTCGCGATGCAGAGGGCCCCATTGTCATCAAGCCATCAGAAAGCCGCAGCCCCAATGAACGAGTTGCTGTTTAGGTGACGCTGATACCCGCCATTTTCCCTCAATGCTGGAGATCAAAGGCACTCAATTCACACTCCGGGAAGCGAGCACTCGAGAGGGTCTAGACCTTAGGTGCTGTCGATCTGATGAGCTGGCTATGGGGTACGTAATGAACTATCATCTTGGCGCTCAATGGCTCTTTGTAAAACTCGCGGCTAGCTGGGCAGAATGTAGAACCGTGTCTTGTCTTGGAATGCACAAGATTAGTAGGATGCTGAAGCAAGCTAGGCCAACCCCTCTTGGTTGTGCTAGTCGTAGCCAGGAGGTGCCAGTCAACGTCTCGGAACGTCTGATCAGGCGGCTAAACGAGCTCGGAGTCTTCCCCGGCTTCACGGCATTGCGACACTAGTAAGTTGCCTATTGCGAGAAACGTTGTTCTTGTTCTTCGGATTCTGACATCTGACATCAATACAAATCACTGGCCATGTCCTCGGAATCGGTCCGCAAGTAGACACCCCGAGCAAGTGCTGACGTTGTTAGCTCAATATCGCTTCTGGACTAGCTCCGGCTCCCGCGTCTCGCTACATGAACTGGCGATCGTGGCTGCCGCGGCTTTGAATGTGTTTCTTTATCGATGTTGGTATTACTATCACAGGGATAGTGGTCGATGGGTTCGAACCGTAGGTTAACGGAGTAGGTTAATTAAACTATTCTAATATACTACATAAGGTATAAAAAGGAGGTTCTAACCGTAGATTAAGTAGTCTATAATAATCGTAAATAGGGCCTCTTATTAACCCCTACGTAACCTCGGCTATATATTAAAGTTAAATTAAATTTTTAATCTAATACTAACTTTCTCTTTTTTTATTAATCTAACTACTACTACTACTACTACTACTATAATTAGAAGTTTAATTTAACCTCGGGCCCTTTTATTAAGTTATCTCTTTTTATTCCTTTTTTTTACTTTTTTTATATAACTTATTTTTTTATTTATATTATTACCCTTCTTTTATTAATAAATTATTTTAACCCCTTATTAAGTACTATTTTTATTAAAGCGTTAGTAAGGTTATTATTACTATTAATCTAATAGATCTCGAAAATCTCTCGTTATTTATATAACTACTTAAGGGCTATAATATTTATTATAAGCCTTTTTTTTATAATACTTAGCTTAATAAAGTACTTATATAGCGAGTATAAATTAGTATAAATAATCGTAAGGATCGTAAAAAGGTTAAGTCAATCTATAATCCTCTTAAGTGTAATTAAAATTACGTAAGTAAGGTTAATATTATTAACTATATTATAAACTTTAAATATAAGTACGCTATATATAACTCGCTTACTTTTTGTTAATAAATAATAAATAATATTACTTTAGATTATAAATTCGTCCTTACTAAGGTTTTTATTAACGAGAATAATAATATACACTAACTATAAAGTTAGGTCGTCGTTATTTATAAATAACTTATTAATAAATATATAGAGCTTTGTTAATACGAGCTCAATAAGTTAATAAACGAGACCTCGGTTTTAGTTCTCTTATTATTATTATAATTATTAATTACCCTTTGGGGTCCGGTCCGCCTCATTAAGAGCCATCTTTGCCTTTACGGGTAAGCTAGTCTATTAGGGTTAATATCGAGTGTCTATATTACGTACTTTAATAAAACTTTATAACTAACTATAGCCGGCTATAGCTATTATTAACTATTAATATTAATTAAACTTTAGATATTAATAACCCCGCTATTATAGTATATTAATTACTTTTTTAATAGCTAAATACTCCCCCTTACTTTTTCTCCTTATCTTATTTAATAATAACCTCTCTTTACTAATATTTTAATTTAATACGCTCGCTTACGCTTTTTTAAGCTCTTAATTATACTATTAAATCTAAGCTTATTTATACTACTTTATTATATTAAAAGGGCGCTAATAAGGGCGACGCTTATTATAATATATTTATCTATTTTTATAAAGTTAATATTATAAATATAGTATTTATTAAGGTAGTCTCTCTATAGCTCGGGGTCCTCTAGTATAATACTTATAGGATCGAACTTCTAACTATCGAAAAAGCCCTAGGGGTTAATAATAACTAAGTATCTCGGTATTTTAATAATATATATTTAAAATAAACCATCTAATAATAATAAATAGTAAAAGAAGCGTTTTTTGATTTTAATAAAGGAAACGAGGTAACGAATATATATGTATATATAAGTTAAAGTTAAAAGTATATATTAGTAAGGTTAGTATTATTCTTAATAATAATAACAAGGGTATTTCTAATACTATATTATTATAAGCTACTATTACTTAGAGAGTAATAAACTTAGCTAAGTAGGCGGCTTATAAGGTAGTAGCGTCGGGCGCCTAATAATGCCGTTAATAATCCGTAATTATAAACTTTATAAGAGGGAAAGTTAAAAAGTTAGAAAATCTAAAAGAAATAGTCTAGTGAGATAGTATAAGTATTTACTAATACTATATATTAATATCGTATAAATAATACTAAGAACCGCCCGAGTAGCTAGTAAAGGCAGAATATATAAATAAATAATCGTTAATTAAGAATATCGAAATTACTCTTTATAAGCTCTATAGCTTACGTAGCTTTAACGTAATTAAAAGTAGCCTCGGGTTAGTAAATACTTATAATATAAGCCCCTTAAATAAGCTTAGCCCTATATTACTTTTTATAGTTAATAAACTTCAAGTTAATAAAATTAATCTTCTCGCCTTAACCTCTTTATTAAAATACTATATTATTCCCTTTAATTATTAAAATCCCTCTATTAAATATTAATAAGGACTTTAATATAAGGATCCCCTTTAGTTTAGTTATAAATTTAGCCTTATAGAGCTCCTTATTCTCCTTTTTATAAACTCAATATTTAATAAACTTAGAGTATTATTTATCTATATTCTTACGATACTAAAGGGGTTATTTATATATATATATAAATTAAGAAGAGTCTAGCGAGACAGTGTGAGTATCCACTGATACCGTGTATTAATACTGTGTAAATGATACCGAGAACCGCCCGAGCAGCCAGCAAAGGCAGAATATATAAATAAATATAAATTAAGAAGTAAGGATCGTATATTAATATAATTATTAATAATTAGTTAATATAAAAATCGTAATATATTGCTTATTAATAAGTGCCCGATTTTACGAGTCTATATAATAGCTTAAGCACTTTAATAATCGTGTTTTCTAAGTATTTATTAATTATCTTTTTTAAAAAGTAGACGAGGATCTTTATTATGAGCCTAGTTATTAATTAAGTATACGCTTATATAATATTATAACTCTAGATTTAGTACCCTTTTTACTATAGTAATATTATTAATATTATTATAAAGCGCTAGCTATAGTATTAAACCGTAGGGGACTAAGTAAGTAGCGTCGCTTTCTTAACGTTATTGTACCCTTATATAACGTACCTCGACTTTTTATATAATTATAAAGTACCCCTCCCTTCTATTTTTTAAACTATACGTAATTTAAAAATACGTAGATTTATATATTTAATTAGATTATAAAAAATAAATTAATAAACCCCTCGATCGTAAAGTATCTCTATTTTTATTAGGTCTAATCTTTTAAAAGGTCTCTTAGCTATTATAATTATACCCTCTTTTTATAATTAGGTTATTAGTACGTAATCGGCCTTCTCTTTTATTATATAAAATATATTATTTACTTTATTATTAGTAACGAAGTACTATAGTAGTACTCTTTACCTAGGTTTTTTTTATATATTTTAGTCATATAGGGGTTATTTCTTCCTCGTTATTATTATTTATTTATTTTATTATAATAATTTTGTTATATAGTTATAATAGGGGCATCGACGTATATATAAGAGAACGGATAATCTATTAGAAATAGAGAATAGGCGCAAAGCACGCTCTAATATAAAGGGTATAAGCGAAGTAGGCCTCGGTAATTATATAACCGAGGTTACGTAACGTATAGTAAGGCTATAAATAGTTAAAGCTATTATAATATATCCCTCTAAACGAAATTACGTTTAGAAAAAGCGTGCCTAACTACCTATATCGTTATAAAAAAGTCCGCTTAAAATAGAAAATTACTTATTAATATATAGGAATCTATTTATAAAAAAAATTATAAAATAAATTAGTTTATATATAGAGTTATAGGTAAAAAGTAAATTAGCCGTAAATTAACCTCCGTATTCGTTACTATAAGTAATCTCGAGGCTATCTTATTAATAAAAAGTACGACTAAAAAGCGGCCTCTTATTAATTAAATAATTAACTTATAGGTTAAGGGTAGTAGATATATAAATTCCTTATTATTACTTATAGTATAAACTTTTTTTTTAACTTATACTTATAATACTACTATATATATATACCCCTACTTTTCGTTTTTATATACGCATTTTTATACGTACGTATTATTAAGAAAAGATCTTAGCTAACGGTATTATTTTATTTAGATACTTATTTATAAATAAACAACTAGAAACTACGCTCGTATTATTATAGTATAAGAGACTAAAAAGCGTAAGTTTAAAGCTACGGCCTCGGGAGAGAGTAGCGGCTCCCCTAACCCCCTTAATAAGCCTACGATAGGTAAGTAATCTCCTTTATTTTATTTTTAGTTAGTAATATAGCCTCGTTTATTTAATTTTAACTTAATTATTTTATTTAATAAGCGACGGCTTTATAGCTAAACGAGATACTTAGGAGGGTAGTAGAGGTGAGGAGGGTTTATAGCCCCCTCTCTTGCTCTTTTTTTTTTAAAAAAAAAAATCTTTTCCTAGGGGGATAGTATAAGTAAAAAGGGTTTATAACCCCCTCCCTTACCTCTCCCTAGAGAGTATAAAGTAGTTAACTATATATATAATACTTTTTTATTTATTATCGTTTATAAAGTTAATTCTTAATAGCGGACCCTCTTAGTACTATCCTTAGTACTAAGGTTTAATATAAGCTAGTACTTTTACTTCTCTTATTTAGCTACGAATACCTTAGGTATATTAAGAGCGCCTTTAATAACTATTTAAATAGTACGTACCTCCCGGGTTTGCGTACTAATAATAAATATTAACGCTATTAAACCTATAAAAAGTTAGGTTATATTCTTATTCTTAAGGGGTATATACGGGACCTAAGTATAAAGTTTTTATATTTTAAGCGGGAGGTAATAAAAGAAGCGGCAGTATTTATAGTTATTAATATAGTCCTATTATATTTAATAAAATATATTCTAAGCTATCCTCGTTTTATTCCTTATTTATAAACTAATATATAAACCTTAACTTATATAATAATAGCGTTATATAAGGCCCTTAAGTATAATAATCTCTTAAATAAGGATAAGAGTAAAGGGGTTTATATAAACGAGGCCCTAGTAAGAGAGGCGTTTATAAGTACTCTCTTTATACTAAAGGTGTTATTAAAAGAACTTATTAAGACCGTAATAGTATTAGCTACTTCGCTTATAAAAATAAATAATATTCGAATCGGGATTAATACTTTTATTAACTTATATATTTTTTCTAAATATATAGCCCGTGTTTAAGTCCTTTTTAGATAAGTTTACGCTTATTCTCTTGAATAAATAGCCTCTTTTTAAGCGACCTAACGGGGTTATTAAAACTACTTATACTCCCTAGCTATAAGCTACGTTTTTTAATTAAAAGCCGGGCCCCCCGGGCCGTTTTACTACTTTTTAACTATTTTTTTATTTAGTATAACTATTTTTTATATATTTTTTATATTTAAGAGCAATACGAAGTATTCGAACTTCGCTCTAAAAAGGTTTTTTATAAGGCCGTTAGTTAGTATTTTATTTATTAATATATAAACTACTTAAAATAAGCCTCTTAAGTACTTTTATTATAACTATATATTCTAAATATTAACGTAGTATAAGTAAATTAAAATACGTTCCTTTTTTTTAATTATAAATCTAATTATCTAACGATTATTATAGTATACTTTTTATATATTACCGAGCTTAAGTAAGATATTTTTAAATAGGCGTTTAAGAGCGAGTGTTTTCTTAGTTATATATTCTAAGCTTAGTAACTTAGCCTCCGTAGTTAACGTAGTTATTATATTCTAACTAGCTACTTTTTACTAAACGAGGCTATTAAAAAGGGAGATTATAAAACCTTATAAAGATCTTTAGGTTTTTTTATTATTTATAAATAAGGCGTTACTTATAATTAGTAATACCTATTTACCCCCCGAGATCTTAAAGTAAATTACTAAGTATTATATATAAAAAAGGTATTATATAACCTAATTTATAATAGAATAATGCTAACGAAATAGGTTTATTAAGAACTAAGAGAGTAGGGTATATATAAAAGCGACGTTAGGCCGAATTATAGTTACTATATATAATATTAAACCGACCTTTTTTTAAAAAGACTTAGTCTTACTTAGGGACGTAATTCTTAAGTTCTTCTTAATTAGAACTATTAGTAATGGGGTCGTAGGAGCGGTAGAGTTAATAAAGTCGAACTTTTTAGCTACCCTTTTAAAATACTAATTATAAATAAGGTATATCTTTTAATTAAGTTAATTACGAATAACCCTTATACTTAAATAATATAAAACTAGCCCTTAGTTTTTTATTTCGTACTTCTTTTTAAGTTCCTTAGTTACTTAATTAGTATTATAAACGTAGTTTTTATAATAAAGAACGAGGATATTATTTATATAAAAAAGAACTAGTACCCGTTTAGTAAAATCTTAAAATAAATAAGGGTCCTTATTTATAAATAAGAGACCTAGGTTTTTAAAAGTTAACGCTAGCTCCTCGTACTATAATAGCGGAGCGTTACGAGCGCTATAAAGGGCTCGCTCGAGTTCTATATATATACTTAGTTAATAAAAACCGTTTAAAAACTTATAAATAATAGAGGGGTTACTTAGTTTTTTAATTATATTTAAAAAGGCGTTTATTATATTATATTAATAGACTTCTAAATTAAATTAGGTAGTAATAGCTATAGCTACCCTAAACGTCCTAGCTATTAACGTTATTATATAAGTCTTTTTTAAAGGGTATCGTTCTTAAAAGTCCCCTCTAACGTAAATTCTCGCTTTATAGCGATCGAGGTAATTATTATTATTATTAAGTTTATAATTAAATACTTATTTAAGGGGTATTAGTTTAGATATAACCGACGCCTTATTAACTACTTTTTAAATCTTTATTTCCTCTAGTTTTTAAATTTTTAACTATACTACCTCTACGAATTAGCTTTTTAGAGGTTCTAGTATTTTAAAAACATTTTTTTACTTCCTTAGAGGGGTAATTAATTAATCTACGTAGACTTAGTTAGATTAAAGTATAGTTAGTAGAGCGTATTTTATTCTAATTATTATAGTATAAACGTAGTAATATAACGTTTTATACCCCTAAGTTACCTCGTTAACCGCTTTTTATTAATTAAGTATATACGTATTAAAAAAGGAGTCCTAGTCTTTTTCTACTTAAGTATAAAAAGAGTACTACTTAAATTATTTTTATTAACTTAGGTCTTAAATAAATACCTTTAGTAATTAGTTCCTTAACCTCTAGCTTTATTTAATATACCCGTTATCTTAATTATATATACTAATTATATTAAAATTATTAACTAGGTCGTTTACTATTCTTACTTCTTAACGTAGGCTCGCTTATTAAAGGGGCTCGTTAGGGTCTAGTTAAGTAAAAAGGTCCTTTTTATAAAAGATCTAAAGAGTCTCTACTTTTATTTATACGTATATTATATCTTTAATTTTTTTTATAAGAGGATCGACTTCCCCTATAGCCTTGCTTATTAAGTTAGTTAGCTAAGCGAGGTTCGTATTTAACTCCGGACTCTTAAAATCTAGGGTTATTTTAAGAATAAGTAGCTATTTACTTTATTTATTTAAAAACGAAATAAGCTTTTTTATAGCCTTATTTACTTTTTATAGAGCGAGTATAAGTAGTAATAGCTACTCTTTATTATTAATTAATATAGCCTCTTTTTTATTTATAATTCTAAATAATTAAAGCTTAGGTTCGATTATTATAAGTAGCTATTAGATCTTATTTATTATAGCCCTCAACTTAAATAAACGAATTATAAATTTAGTATCGTTTTTTAAATAAAAAACTATTTTATTAAATATTATATTTTAAATAATAATAATTTTTAAAAACGAGAGGATTTAGATTTTATATAAATTATGGGCGTTCGGTACGTAACTTACGAAGTACTTAATATATCCCCTCTACTCTATTTTAAAACGTCTTTTACTAATTCCTTTTTTACGGTCCCTCTTAAAAAAGTACACTTTATAACTATATACGTACGTTTATTCTTAATAAGGACGTAAATTATAAATAAGCTTTAGTATATTTATTAGTTATTACTATTTAAAATAATAAGCGAACTAAACTTTTTTAGTTTAAATTAATAATAGTTAGTTAGTACGTTACTTAGGGCTAATATTATATAAGTAAGCTATAGTTAATATAGCCTCTACTTAAAGTTCGTTTAGTAAGCTAGCTATTAATATTATATTAATCGCTTTAATAATAATCTCTTAGCTAACTCGTTCCCCTCTTCTATTTAGTTCTTTTATATATAGAGAAATAGTTTCTAAGTTAATTCTTAGCTCTTATACTTATTTTTTAAAAAAAGTCTTGTTATTAATTATAATTATTATACGTTCTACGTTTTATTAGATTTTATAAATAGTTACGTTTTTTTACGTATATACTTATTATTTAAAAAAGTATAAGATCTTAAATACTATATTATAAGTTTTCGTAATTCGTAAAAAAATAAAAATCTTATTTAAATATTCGTTTTTAATTAGTATTAACTACTTATTTTATTTATAAGTAAGTAAGTAGTTAAAAAGGTTTTATAAAATCTTATAATAAGGTCGGGTTACTCTTCGTTTTAAGGTACGTTATAAGATTACTTATTTTATATAAGTAGTCGTATAGTATTAGTATTTTAAATAGCTTAGTCCTTTAATTCTTACCCCCCGAGTAGCTAATATAAGCTTCTTAAGTATTATTAGCGCGAGATAGCTAGACCTAAAGTACTATAACTAGGTTATATCCGATCGGTTATTTTTTAATTAGTATAAAAAATGTAAGCGTTATGTACTACGTACTAAAATTATTTTGATAAGTAAAGACTAATTTATAAGTAGAGAATAGGACAAATAGGGTTTATATTCTAAAAAAACTAAATTAACCTTCCTCTTAAACTACTTAATAATAACGTTATTAAATTTATTTTTAAATTAAAAAGTATAGTCGAAGCCCGAGTACTAAATACCGGTTTTTTAAAAAAGCGTTTTTAATACGACGTTTATATAAAAGTTCTTAATAAAACCGATATTATAAAGAATAAGGTACTTAGTCCCGGGCCCCTTTGGTTTTATAAAAATATCTTATATAACCCTTATTTTCTTAATAATTATAAAATAAGAGGCCGTTTTAGAGTTTATATTTTCTAAGCTATTATATTATTAAATAAAATCTAGCTCTAAGAGCGATTAGTTATTAATAAAGTATATAGTACTATAATTATTTATAACCGTGTTTTTAAAAAGGAGGTATAGGTTAGTAAAGAGTATAAAGAAAATTATAAAATTACTATTCTTATTAACTTCTATACTTAGCTTAGGGAATAAACTAACGTTAATAATTATAATTACGATATTTAATAAGTATATTATTTTAAAATCGTTTTTATTACTTAGCTTAGTAAATTTAGTTACTTTTATAAAACTACTCTTATTATTATTATTTTATTTAGTAGGGGGTTTTATATAAATCTAGCCCTTTTAAACAAGGTCGGCTTAGAGATTAGTATACTTTTTATAATTTAAATAAGAAATTATTTTCTAAGCTTTGTTATTACCTAGCTAAACGTGTTCTATTTTTATTTTACTAATTAGAACGAGCTCTATATTTATATATTTTATTAGTTTTTAACAATAGTTCTCTTTATAGAGCTAGTTAATAAACGAATTAGGAGTCGTTTTTTTTTAGTTAGGGAAATTTAAGTAACTTATTAATATTATAAATATTATTAAGGGTCGTTTATAATTCTTATTATATACTACTTTTTTATATAAAAAGTCGTTAAAGATCTCGGTATAATATTTTATATTAGGGATAGCTTCCCCTTTTTATTTTAGTTTAATAATATTAATAAGTTCTTAGTTAAATTAGTTTAGGGTAAAGCGACGCGAAGTTATATAAAAAAAGGCTTTAGAAACGAGGGTCCCCTAGACTTTAAGTAGCTTAAGCTATTTTATTTAATAATAGGCTAAGAAAAAATCCTTAATTTAGGTTAATAAGCTAATACTAGAGTTCACCTTATTTATAACTATATTAAACTCCTCTTATATAATTATAAGCGAGCTAGAGTTACTTAGTACGTACTTTTATTTAAGAACCCGGATTATAGTACGAAAGGAGTAGTTTAAAGAATCGATAAGTTCTTTTTTTATATCCTTTAGAGTATTTTAAATAATTATAAGGGAGATTTAATAATTTATTAACTTATATAATCTCCTTTTTTTTATATAAGAGATCGTTTTAAATATTATTTACTAAGTAAAAGAGGCGTATTTTTAATAAAGCGTACTTAATTCGTTATTATAACCTTTAGCTTTATTAGAGCGACTAGTTATTTAATAAGGTCGCTTTTAAGTTCGATTATAGCCTCGCTTTTTACTTCTTATTTTTATTAAATAAACTTTTTAAAACGTTATTAATATTTACTAAAGGCCGCTTTATATACTTAATCTTAAGTAGTATTTTACGTCTTAACGTACTCTTTAATTAAAGAAATAAACTTAGTAAAGAGTAAAGGATTTAATAAAGAAGTAAGGTTATTTAAGTTTAAAAGATCTTAGATATCTTTTAATCGAGCCTTAATATAGAGAGCGAAGTACTATTTTAGTTAGTTTTATTAATAATTAAGCTTTTATTTAGGAGTATTAGTAGTTTTTTTAGAAAATATTACTTTATTTAAAATTAAGTTTAATAAACGTAATAGGGGTAAATAATATTATAAAAAAGGATATAGTAAGCCGTAGTTTTTAAAAAATAACTTTTTAATAAAGGTATATAGGGGTCTAAGTTAGAGCTAGGCTTATAATTATTATATAATTATAATAAAAGTATTAACGTATATATAAGAGAACGGATAATTTATTAAAAATAGAGAATAGGCGCGAAGTACGCTCTAATATAGAGGGTATAAGCGAAGTAGGCCTCGGTAATTATATAACCGAGGTTACGTGACGTGCGGTAAGGCTATGGATAGTTAAAGCTATTACGATAAATTTTATTAAAGATAATTTCTTACTTCTTTTTAGGCTACTAAGGGGATTTCCTTAGCTCTTTTTCTTTTTATTAAGTTAATATCTTTTTATTAAAATTAGTATAATACGGTCGTACTATTATAATCGATATTTTAAATAATTAGTCTCGATCTTTAGTAATAATATGTAAACGTTCGTTTACTAAGATTAATTTATATAAGCCTAATTAGTATTTAGTAGTTTCTTTTTAAACTTTAATATCGGAGTTAAATAATATATTAAGGTTAGGGCTTATATTTAGCTTATTATGGGCAGCTACTACTTTATTAACCTACCTTTTTATATTTATTTTACAAAGTACTTTTATTATTTTCTTAATTACCTAAGCTTAATAAGCTACGTTTAGTAATAATAGCGAGGCTATTATCGTCCTCGAGTATACCCCGAATATAAGAAGCGTTATAACTAGCCTCTTTAGGCCTATAGTATCGTTATAATATTTAAAAACTATTTAAAAATACCTTTTATTTATAATATTAGGGTACTCGTTATAAATAATCTTAAACACTCTTTTTAATTATTAATAAGCTCTTTTTACTTTACTTATACTATAATATACTTTAATAAGTATGATTTTTAGCTAAATACTATATATAGTAATATTATTTTTAAACTCTACTAACTTAAAGCTTATACTTATATTAGTTCTAATCTTATTTAATAATCCTTAGTATATATTAATCTATACCCTCTTTAATATTAACTAAATAGTCTTAATAAATAGATCTTTGAAAAATTACCCTCCTTAGAATAACATAGCCTCGTTAATAATATATAGTACTAAGTAATTACTTAAATAAAAAATATTAATAACGATCTCTTAATTAAAATTAAGCTTATTATATAATTTAAACTTAAATTTGCGCGGGCTCTGGGCGTTTATTTAGTATTAGTAATATATCTTTATTAAATATTTCAGAGCTCTTATTTTTATATCGTTCCCTAATTATTTAAAAAGGTTATATAGTTTTATAATTAATAAGTAATTAAAGTACTTATATAATCGCTTAAGCTCGCCTTTTATAAAATAGTTAATAAATTTAATATCTAATTCGAGCCTTATAAACGCATACCCCTATCGCTTTTTAATAAGTAAAATATAAAAGATTATTATACCTAAGTATATATTAACTTTTATTATACCTAGGGCGTATATTTCGTTACCTAGGCCGAAGTTAATCCTTATAATACTTATTATTAACGTGTTTAATATAACTAAGGATATTTTTAGAGTACGTAGAATTGCCCCTTATCCCTAGTTAATTATTATAATACCCCTATATTTAAAATAATCCCTTAGAAAATATCTAGGCCGTATTATTTACTAGTATAAAATACTTATACGAGCTTAGTATTTAAGTAATTTAAAGGGTATAAAAAGGACCTTTTTAACTACTTCTAGAGTCGATTAGTACTATATTTTTCTTTAAACATTAATAAAATAAAATTTAGTACTATTAAATCCGTCCTTTTACCTTTTGTTATATTTAATATCTAAGGGACTTTCTCTTACTATTTATAAATAAAAGCCTATTTATTAAGAGCTTTTACTACTTTTTATTTATTTAGTTTTATATATCCTCTAGAGGCTAACGGGATAAAAAAAGAGTAGTTAATCTCGTCGATTTTATTAAAATTTAATTCGTTAATATAAGGAATAAGATCTTTTTTATTTTCTAAATTTCTTATTATATATATATAAGAGATTGGGCTATGAGCACTTAACTAGCGAGGCTATAATATAAGTATAGGTATATTATAAGACTAAAGCTTGCAGAGTCCTTCGTACGGGCTCTGCTTCGTGAAAAGTTCTTTTTTAATATAATCTGTGTACTTAGTCGCTAATTTATCGGCGACCTATTGCCGTACGCATCCTAAATCTATTATAATATAGATCCTTTAGGCCGCTAATTACGCCTTTATTAAGTTCTATACTTCTAGATCTACCCTTATATATAATAAAGAATTAGTTAAATTACTAAGGGCTAGTTTTACTATTTACTACTCTCGATTTTCTATATTACTTATACGATTTAGTACGTTCTTTTTTACAATAATTACTTAATTAATAACCGTCTTTTTTATATATAAAATACTTCCCTTTTTATTACTTCTATTTTAAATCTAACTAAGGAGTCTATTTCTTTAGTTTAGTAGTTATTATACTTAGTATCTCTCTTTTTATTTTTATATATATAGTTAACTTAGTACTATTAATAAGGACTATCGTAGGATTATAAGTATGTTTAGTAAGGTATCCTAGCCTCGATATTAAAACTAGACCTTAGTTTTAAATAAAGGATTTTATAATACTTAGGTAGTTAATATAGAGTTACCCTTACCTCTAGGACTTTTTAATTAATAATATAAAAATATCCGACTTTTTACTTATTTATCCCCTTATTTAACTACGTTTTTACTAGCTTATTAATATAACTAATAAGTTCTTTAAAAATCTTTAGCCTCGTTTTTCTTTTTATTATTCTTATTATAAATCTAAATAATAATACCCTTAGCTTAGATAAGAGCTCTAAACTCCTATCTTAAGTCTCAAAACGACTTCGAATTACGTTAATTATATTTAAAAAGTTAGTTCGATCGATAATACGTACTACTTAGTAATAATAATCCGTAGTTTTATTAATTAATACGACGTTAATTACTAAATAATATTATTACTCTCAGATTCTAACCTTTTTATAATAATTATAAAATATTATAAGGGTTTTTTATAGAACCTCGTATTTTTTTTTTAAATATAATTTCTTTTTAGAGAAGATTTTGATAAGGTTAGTAAATTACTTTATAATAATAACTATTAAATCGGTCTCCTTACGTATCCCTTATATATTAAAATAGTCGTATTAACTTTATATAACTAATTATATACTTCTTTAGTTAATAAGTAATAAGCTACGTATTAATAGTATTACTAAGCTAATTATTAAGATTAGTTAAATCGCTAATATCCGCTCTTTTTATATACTCTCCGTAGCCCTTACTATAATAGGTATTAATATATTATTATTAATAATCTTTAATAAGAAGTCCAGTTAATTTACCTTCTTACTAAAGTTATTATATTTTAATATTACTTAGTTAACTTAATTCTAATCCTAGGATATAAATTTATTAATAATAACCATTATAACGAGCGTTTCGTAAGCTCTTTATTTTACTACTTAGGCTAATAAAATACCTTAATAGTAATAGAATTTAATAACTCTTTTTATTATGTTTAGATTAGTACTAATAAACCACTCGTCCTTCTAATTACCTAAGTTATTAATAATCTTATAAAATAAAGGTTACCCCTCGAGCCCTTTTTAAGCATAGATTTTTATAAAATAAATTAATACTATATCGATTTACTTATTATTAGGATTATCAAAATCTCTATATACTTACTTTTTTTAGTATTTTAGTTTAATCTTTATTTATTTATATAATATAAAAATTCTTCTTTTTTAACTATATATTAACTCGCTCCTCATTATCCCCTAACTCGTACTTCGATTTATAGTAATTAGCGTATTTAATTTTAATAAGGTCGTTTTAGAGCTACTTACTAACCTTAGTAATAATATATTATTCTTAATCGCCGGATTTATTAAGGTCTAGGACCTTGTTACTTCTTCTCGTCTCTTCGTACTAAGCCTCGTTATTATTTACTCCTAATTTTCCTAATTAAATACTATTTTAATAATCTTTTTTTAGTTATTTAATTAATTAACGTTAGAAATAAATTCGCGAGTAGCTTAATAAAGTTTTAATTACGTAGCGTTTCTTTTTAAATTAAAACCTAAGAAGCGTATACGTTTATTAAATAAATTATTACTAATTAGTAATTTACTTTTTATTTTTTTAAAAATAGTAATTTATATTAAGAGTTAGTATTATATAAAAGAGCTTTTTAGCGGTCCTTTAAAAAGTTCTTTTTTTATTATAATAATCGTAATTTTAATAAGAGGCCATAAAAAGATCTCCCCCCCCGACAGAGCAATCCGCCGGGGCCGTACTATATATTACGTATTAGGGAAAACTGGGTATATTGCGCTCTATACCTAACTACTAATTAAAACTCCCGACCTTCTACCGCAGTCCTCTAAGTTCTAGCCCTCTAGAGGGCGAGCTATACCTATTTTAATATATATAAGACCTCTTAGTACTAGCCTACGTAAGTAACTAGATCCCGTATTATATACTCCTTTTTATTAAAAATTAGAGGACCCCTTATATATTCCCTTATATCTATAATATAGCCCGTATTAAAGGGATTTCTAGCTCTATAAAATATAATTTCTAAATTAATATTAATATACTAGATCTTAATATCTATATTAGCCTAGTTATTTATAATATTCGTATTATTACTTAGCTAGATTCCGTATTACTAAAAAGTACTACGCTACTCTTTAAGCGTACTTATATTAGTTATAATAGCTAAGGCGTCGAGGGGGCTTAAGAATCTATTAAGCCCCAGAGGGGGGGACCTATCAAGGGGTATCTTTAGTAGAGTAGGTTCTTAACGAGGTAGTATTTTAACTAGCTAATCTCTTAACTAGTTATCTAACTAGTTATCTAAGTAATAGTTTATATATTAATAGGTTTATTTAATAGGTTTATTTAATAAGTTTATTTAATAGGTTTATTTAATAGGTTTATTTAATAAGTTTATTTAATAGGTTTATTTAATAGATTTATTTAGTTTAAATAGAGCTTTAGGTAATATTAGGAATAATAAGGATAGAAAGAATTTTTATAAGCTCTAGTACGAGTAGCTAGATATTAGCCCTTTTAGCCCTTTCTCTAGAAACCTTTACGTCGCTATTAAAGTTTAGAACCTCTATAGTTAAGGGCTACCTCTAACTTTTATAGCTAACCTCTACTATTAACCTTTTTAGCTAGCGCCGCTACGTAAAGGGTAGCTTACCTATCCCGAATTATATAGTAGTCTTCGTATTAAAATTACTATATTATATTAAGCGCGTACTTAAGGTATATTATACGTATTATATAGTTAAAAAGTATACTATATTGTGTGATTTTTTTTAAAAGCGTAATCTCGTTAAGGTCGATCTTTTATACTTATAAAGCCGGAAAAAAACCACTATATAAAAAGATCTTCTTAAGAATAATAGCTTTTTAATTAACTTCTAATACTCGTAATACTTATAACTTACGAATCGCTATTATTATAATCTTTAAATCTCCTCCTTTTTCGTCGTACCGTCCTCTATACTATATTTTTAAGTAATATCTAGGGAGTAATTAAGAGGGCTATAAAAAGATCGTATAAGTTTTTAAAGTTATATTTATAAAACCCTCGGGGGAGGGGGTTCTTTTATATACTATAAATCTCTTAGCTTTATAGTTTTTATATTTTTTATTATACTTATTAAATATACTATACTTAAGGATCCTTTTTCTTAATTACGTAATATTTTTTATATTATACTTTTTTAAGCCCGTTTAGAGCGCTAATTAATTAAATAAGTAATCGTATAAGTAATTCTTTTTACTAATTAATTAATTAATTTTTAATTACGGGCCGGCCGTGGGTAAGTTAATTAATAAGGAAGGATTATATAAAGTTAATAATAGTAGCTCGGTTACCTCGATATTTCCGTTAATTATTAAGGGTTATTTTAATATAATAAACGTTAGCCTTCCGTAAGTAGTTAAGAACTATAATTCTTTTATTTTGTTTTATTATAAAGATTTTATATCTTATTACTTATTTTTTATAAAATTAAGTAATACGATTCTCTTATTACGTTCTATTTAAAAAAGTCGTCTCTTTTATATTAAATATTTAATTAATTTATAATAATAAAAATTAATTATTAATTAGTATTAGTATTATTATTATAAGGATAGTAGTTAATAGGTTCGAACCGTAGGTTAACGAAGTAAATTAATTAAACTATTTTAATATATTACGTAAGGTATAAAAAGGAGGTTCTAACTATAGGTTAGGTAGTTTACAATAATCATAAATAGGGCCCCTCATTAGCCCCTGCGCAGCCTCGGCCGTATGCCGAGGTCGAATTGGACTTCTAATCCGACAGTCGATATCAGAATCGATGGCTTTTCGGGAATCCGGATACCTGGGTCGACTGCCGTTTGCAGCAGGTTTTCGGTCCTACAACGCTTTGTAATTTAGTCATCGGTTCATCCTCCTTGGTTTGGAGTCTTTGCTCCGCCTGAAGGAAATGGCGCCAGGCCGAAGAAACTAAGTTTGCTTTCACCCAACCATGTAATCGGATGATGGGGAATGGGCTTACCCTCAGACACGCATTTCTGCGACCTATCGCCTGTAGCTGCTCAGGTCCGTGAGACAATGTGCGTGATCCCGTCCTTCTTTCTAGAACAAGGTTTCGAGTTTTACTCTTTTCACTTACTACCTGCTGCACCTACTTCCCCCTCACTCTCCCCAATACCCTTTGCCCATTTCTTGTCATCCCACATCATTGTACTCAAACTGGCGGAATACGACCGTACGTGGGGATGCCATGGTTCCTCTATGCCTCGATGATCGAATGACACCACGCCAGCGCGTATGATGTACTTGCTGTACAAAACGATAGCCCGAGCGACGATACCACCGTTTCCCATACTGCCGCGAGACGTCGACCCCACTGACGATGTTGTCGATAACCACGACATTAGCGCCATAATCGTAGCATCAGTGGTTCCGACAACCATCATATCTACGTTATTCGCGTTTGCGCGGCTGTACGTCAAGGGATGGGTTCAGCGCCGGATTCAATATGACGACGGGATTCTCCTGGCAGCGGTGGTGGCGGGATGGACGGCGACTGGGACGACGCTAAAGGCTGTCGCGCTCGGCAACGGGAAACACGTTAATATGCTCACCGATGAGCAGAAAGAAGAGACACTGAGATGGACAATATTTTCATTTGGCTTTGGAATCATTGCGCTGGCTTTGCCGAAGCTCGCCGTAGTGGCGCTGATGAACCGACTACTCAACCCAAGACGACTTCACCGACTTTTTCTTTGGACACTGGGCTTGTTATGCTGCGTCGGATTGCTCGGAAATGTGATTGGGCTCTTTGCGGAGTGTCCGCAAGAAGCTGTGGTGAACATCACGTACACAAAAACCGCTTGTCTAGGCCCAGAGAGAGCGGTTGCATACTCAATATCAACGAGTGGTGGGTTTAGTTCTATCGAAATAGCGCCGGACGTAGAGCGGATTAACTAACCAGCGTGACATATCTAGGCATATCCGCTGCTACGAATGCTTATCTCGCCATCTACGTGGCACTATCCGTTCGGAGGCTGAAGATTGCACGAAGAAAGAGGCTGGCTATCACGATTTCTCTTGTTCTGGGTCTACTGTAAGTCAAGCCGGGCACCGACATGCCTCTCTAGCATAACCTGGAAACTCTTTAAGCCGTATATGAGACAATGAAGATATCGGGAGCTAACTTTTACACCAGTGCATTGTTTACCGCCTTATTCAAGTGCACAAGACTAAAGTCCCTAGGAAGCCCCGACTTTACTTGTGAGTAGGACTCTACTTCTGATTGGCGTACGTGAGGGCTGATCATTGGATACAGACGACTCAGCGGACCTTGTAATATGGACGAGGTAAGGCATCGATGATACGACCCAAGAAATGTCTTGAAAAACGAGATGAAGGCTCAAAGATGTCTTGAGGTTCAAATCCAGGTACATTAAAGATAGCTGACGTTGAACATAGTCTTGAGGCAGACGTCGTCATTATCGCCGCATGTATTCCAGCACTACAGCCTCTGGTCGATCATCTCTTCCCAGGGCACTTCTCAACGCCGATGCCATCTCCAACTATCCCGGCTTCATCGACCTCTACCGCCTCGAGAAGGAAGCTATGGCCTGGTCCCACATGTGGCGACCTTGAGGCCGCAAGAGATTTTAGCCTATCTCCACAGCGTCTTGAGATGATCATGATCGAGAAGGAATTTGAGATTGCCTACAGCAGAACTACAGTGAAGAGATCCTGCACATCCGACACATGGGTTTCGGAATTGCCGGATGAGGAGAAGTTCAGGATAGTAAAGGATCATGGGCCCGATGGGTCAATCACGACGACGGTGGTGGTGAGATCTGCAACTCGTCCACCGGAGCATCCGGCTTTTCTGCCTCAATGACGGCACGGGTGATGACAGATAACGAAAGACCAATACCCTTATATGTACTTAATGATCAAAGTAGTGATTAGCTCACATTTATGTTAGAGTTGTGGCAATGAAACAAGTCGGGGTGCGACCTTCAGACGATATTCCCGTTTAACGTTCTCTTCTTCCTTAACAAAGTTCAGTCGCAACTAAAATCTCCTCTACAGCAACCTTACATGAAGTGTGAAACGACTGAGGCCGAAAAAGCTTACTGCGTGTAGTCGTTTTCACTGCCTAGAGTTGCGCCGACCTACTCTGCATTATACGTTACTTGGACACTTACACATCAGTGTAGAGAATGAACCCGGGAATTTCCTCTCCGCAAACCATGTATGTCCAAGCTGCGCTAGGCAGGTAGTCGAAGAACGTTGCCAGGCGCGCCCCGTCCTCAGGTGCGAAAAGCGTCCTGTCCCGCTCGCGCTCTTCCGCAACTTTGGACGGCAGCGACCAAGCCAGGAAGTGGTCCCGTTCTTTCCCCGGCGGGAAAGCCCTGTCCAAAGTGTGAGTGACTGTATAAGAATCCGAAACCGAGGTTATCATGCTTTACTCACAGAGAATTACCGAGTGCTCCGTGACACAGACAAGGCTCTTTACGCAAAAGGCCTTCCTTCCAGATGAACTCTCTGCCAAGCTGAAGAGCTTTGCCAATTTTTTCCTTCAAGTCTGGGAAGAACTTCTCAAGGTGCACGAGCGAGAGAATAAACCCAGGCGCTCCATGGCAGAATTGAGTAAGACCCTCGTAGATGGTACTACCTGGGTCGTCTTTCGTCTCCCAATTACCATTTTCTCGCTGTACTTCAAGCATCCGCTTAAGTGAGCCCCGGATAATCGGGTTCCCCGCAAGCTTCGGATCTGTCAGTATGAGTTGGGTCAAGATGCCAATGTCACCGTGGACGGCACCGATATAGCGCTTCCCGCGCCACGTCCATAAGGGCCCTGCGCCAAGTGTCTTTTCGACGATTCGAACTTTAGCGGTGTTAAGTTGACTTGCCGTTCCCGGTCTCTGATGTATGCTGTTGTCAACTTCACGTTGAACATGAATAAAAACCCGCAAGTCGGACACGTACCGCGGACTCGACGGCGCGGATCATATACAAGATACCAGCATAGCCGAAAAGCAGCTCATATGGATGGCCGTCTTCGTCGGCAAGCCTTTCTAGCACTTCTCGTAGCTTTGGCGCCTTTGATTCGTCCAGGATCGTCTGCACCGCCCAAAAGGCAGCGCTTTCGCATGCGAGGCCACAAGGCGCTGAATCTCCCGCTTCACGCTCGGCCGCGATATATGCGGCTGCCCATTGTTGGAGTGACTGACTCTGGATTCTGATTTCGGGATGAGACTCATAGACTCTAAGCAATAGATATGCCAAAGACGTCGGACCGCGGAAAAGGCCTCGACATTGTTCTTTCGTGTATACTTTCAGAGGGGGATGGGCTTGAATGATCTGTGTCAACAACTCTTTGACACGATCCTCTGGGTTCTCTCCGTGGCTGAACGGAGCATAACTCTCCAACGAAGTTGGGGTTGGAATGAAGCGCGGCGTATCTGAAGACATGTCGATTTTAGATGCCTAGTAACTAAGTATACTTGTATGTAGACTTCTTCCAAGGTGCCTCCTTGGTAGTTGTGCGCCGTTCAACTCTTTGTTGTGTTTGAAGAACTCTCCTCAGCATGCATCGTAGTCCTCAATGGTAGTAGTGGCTGACTCTTTCAAGAAAATAAGTAACTTATCAGCTAGGCAGCAACGCGGGGATTTAGGAATGACGTTAAGCTCATGCATGTGTTTGTCAGCATTGCAGATAAGAGTAAAAGTTGTCTAAAAAGTCGTGTCAAGCTTCGAATAAGTTGTTAGTTATTGACAGCCTTAAATTGAGGTTCAGTCTCGTCGACTAAATGCGAGGACCAAACCTAGCAATAACTCAGTGCCACATCTGCGCAGCAATTTGAGAATACTTGACTACACTAGGATATTTGGGGTTTGGACCAACCAACGGGCCATGTTATTCGAAATATCTGCGAGGGAAACTTTGAGTTGTCACCGTCTTGCGGTGTCGCTCAAGGTTCAGTGTAGTCACCAGACGTCAATCATCAATGATGCCTGCCTACTTGACTCGGCACGTCGTGAGTTGTGGTGGTATCCACGGTCAAGACAATTTGTATGCACTCTCTCCCCACGTCCTTTATAGAGTCATTCTTCGCTGACAAAAGTGTTTACATAGCTACTCACCTATTCAAGGCAATGAAACATGGTTAGTGTTGAGTTTCCTGATATACATGTGGTACCCGGTTTGCTAGAGCCTCAGGGAAACAACAGCGTGGGGAACCCTTTCCGCCGGCAACCCCCTGAAGCCTGAATTAGGAATGAAATCAAAGTCTCCAAAATATAGTACCTCAAGTTGAGATGCCATGACGGTCTGTCATGACGGTCTCGATCAGTGATACATCCTCCCACCACTCATATAGCCACAGCGTTGATCACTTTGCTATGACTTTGGCTTTTTCAAAGTTCGAACGGTAAGGGTTCCATACCCGTAGCCCTTCGCCGTTGCATTGGTATCATAGTCATCCTGAGAGGCTTAGTCGGGAACGGCTATGGCCCATGAGTTCCTCTTGAAAAATTCAAGACTCTCATGTTGCCGATGGTCCGCCCTCAAGTCTTGGCGTAGAACATTCATTGCCCTGTTTCATGCCCCTTTCTGTTTACTTGGTAGAGTGCCTCCGTTCTAATACAACTTCCGGCCCCTCTTGTTCTCCCTCTTTCCCGGGCCTTTTCAGGAAATCCCACCAATTGTCCATGCCTTTTTCTGATTCTACGGTTCTACCAAGGGGTGCAGTGGATTGCCGGTGGGTGTCGCCAATTGCCGCAGGTTAATCAACTCAAGGGCATGATTGGCGACCGCAAGCCTGTCATTAGTGGAGAATTGGTACGGCAGACTACAAGAGGCACTCTGCTAAAACACTTTTTTTATATATTAAAGCAGAAATCGTATTTTATAGTTACCCTACTACCTAGGATAGGGTCTAGACTAGTATAGTAACTTATAAATAGTAGTTATAAAAATTTACGGCTTAAGAAGTACTTTAATTTCGTAATATATTAAACCGAACAGTAGTATATAAAATTATATAATATCGTACCCTAATATAAAAACTTTTTTTTTCTTTATAACTTTATTATAAAAGTAACTACCCCCCCGACGGAGTAATCCGCCGGGGCCGTACCGTGTATTACGTATTAGGGAAAACTAGGTATATTACGCTCTATACTTAATTACTAATCAAAATAGCTCCCGACCTTCTGCTACCTATCTAGAGGGCGAGCTATACCTACCCTAATATATATAAGACTTCTTAATACTAGCCTACGTAAGTAGCTAGATCTTATATTATATATTCCTTTTTATTAAAGGTTAGGGGACCCTTTATATATTCCTTTACGTTTATAATATAGCTCATATTAAAAGGATTTCTAGCTTTATAAAGTATAATTTTTAAATTAATATTAATATATTAAATCTTAATATCCGTATTAGCCTAGCTATTTACGGCGTTCGTACTATTACTTAGCTAGATTTTATATTATTAAAAAGTATTACGTTACTTTTTAAATATACCTATATTAGCTACGATAGCTAGGGCGTCGAGGGGGCCTAAGAATCTATTGAGCCCTAGAGGGGGGGACCTATTAAGGGGCATCTTTAGAGAGTCCTAGCCCGCTGGTTACTAACTATATACTAGTTCTTAATAAGTAGTAGTTTATATATTAATAAGTTTATTTAATAGGTTTATTTAATAGGTTTATTTATTAGGTTTATTTAGTAAATTTATTTAGTTTAAATAGAGCTTTAAGTAATATTAGAAATAATAAGGATAAAAAGAATCTTTACGAGCTCTAGTACGAGTAGC
Organism: Colletotrichum cuscutae; assembly: GCA_030869315.1. Lineage (NCBI taxonomy): Eukaryota > Fungi > Ascomycota > Sordariomycetes > Glomerellales > Glomerellaceae > Colletotrichum > Colletotrichum cuscutae. Next base: position 94,702 of record MPDP01000317.1, read on the forward strand.
TAGATATTAGCCCTTTTAGCCCTTTCTTTAGAAACCTCTACGTTACTATTAAAGTTTAGAACTTTTATAATTAAGGGCCGCCTCCGACCTTTATAACCGACCTCTACCGTCGACCTTTCTAGCTAGTACTACTATATAAGTAAAGAGGGTAGCTTACTTATCCCGAATTATATAGCGGTTTTTATATTAAAATTACTATATTACGTTAAGTGCGTACATAAGGTATATTATGCGTATTATATAGCTAAAAAGTATACTATATTATATAATTTTCTTTAAAAGCGTAATTCTATTAAGGTCGATCTTTTGCGCTTATAAAGCTAGAAAAAAAACCACTATATAAAAGTAACTACTACTTTTTACTTTCTTATAAATAAAAATCACTCTTTACTTAAGTTATTAAACTAATTGCTCGCTTATAAATATTATAATATAGATCTATAATAACTTCTAATCTCTATATAAGACGTTATTAAACTAATCGACTTTATAATACCTCTTTATAAAGCTATTCTAAAATAACTAATTAATAATAATACTTATATAGGCTCTACCCCGTTTATATAATAAGAACGTATAAATATATAAACCTCGATATTAATAAAATCTCTTTTTATAGGTTTAAAGGAGCGGGAACGAAGTATTTAATAAATAAAAAAGGAGCTAAAGTAATTATTAATAATTAATATCTCTATTATATTATATAACGTATCCTTTTTTAAAAACGAACTTAATAGTTTTTAAATAACGACTTATACTAATGTCTAAGTTATTAAAAAGTTTATTAGAAAAGTTTAGTTTAATCGCTTCTTAACGTTTACTTTATATTAAGATATAATACGATCTACTATTTTATATTTTATAATAAACTAGTAAATTCTTTTAATAAAGTAAATAGTATTTCTAATTAATATAAAGAATTCTTATAATATCTTAGAGTACTATAAAGTAGTATACGAAGTTATAAATTAAAAAAATTTCTCTTTAAAATTACGATCTTATATAAAAAAAATAATTACTAACTTTTTATTATTTTTTAAACTAGAATTAAGTTACTAGTAATTAAACTATAGTTAGTAAAGAAGGGAAAAGGTTATATAAAGCTAATTATAACTAAAACTTTAGGCGAAACGACGTATAAAAATATTCTAAAAATACGGCTTTTAATAAGTATTAGTATTAAACTAACGATAAAGATTAAAAAAGAATTATTAATTAAGTAAGAAAAAAAGATTATTAAAAAAGAAGTAAAGACTAAGAAAAAAGTTAAAAAAGATAAAAATAATAAAAAAGACGAGATTATAGTAGTTTAATAAGAAGATAAAGTTCATAATAATAAATAACTTAGTATACTATAAGGATAAAAACGAGCATTCTCGTTAGTAAATAGTTTAGAGTAAATTATAATTATATTTATAATTCCTCTTCGTCCTTAGTATCGCTCGTAATTATAAAGCTATCTAATATTCTAAGATTAATTCTAAAGTTTTCTAATTTCTACTTAACCTATATAATACCGCTTTATAGTTTACTAAGTAAAATAATTTTTAATTAGAGCTTATTACGTATATACTACTTAAGATAAATACGAAGATATTAATATACTTTAAAATAAAGATAATTAGCCTCGCTAAACTTCGTACTTTTAGCTAATATAGTTAGGGAGCCCTTAATAATTAAGGTATAAATTTATAAAGTAGCTTGAGGAAGATATACGTCTAGAATATTACTATTCTAAATAGCGTTTAATAGTTATTAAACTTAATCTTAGTTAATTAGCTATATAAAGTTTTATATAGTTTATAACGTAGGTTAATAGTATAGTTATTATAGTAAACTAAAAATAACATAGGGGCGACCTTTTTAATAACGAATTTAATAAGAGTTCTAAATTTATATAAAATTAATAAAATTAGAACGAATTAGTAGTATATACGTAAATAGAAGTATAATCTAGTTAGAGAGTATATCTATATAAAACAGCCCTTAGAACTTAAGTAGTTAGAAATATTCTTATAAACGTAAGTATACTTATATATACGAAAATATATATTACTTACTTATTACTATGCTAATCTACTTTAATAAAGAAGATTCTACTAACTCTCAATCTTAACGTTATAAATACTTTTACTAAAAATGTAGTAATTACGGAATGTAATTAGACTTTTTATTATTAAACGGTATTATAAAAAGTAGTAATAAATACTAGACGTAAGAACGGTCCCTCGGTCTAAACGAACTCGTAATAATATAAATCCCCGTTATTAAATAATAATAAAATATTATATAAGTATATTCCGGGACGTATAAATAAAAACCCCTATATAGAACTATATAATAAACCGTAAATAAGTATTAATATTAATATAAATCGTAAACCTAAATAGTAAAAGCTTATTATATATATTTAAAAACTAAATATAATTTAATCTAAGAGTCGTAAACCCTTTATAATAGTACCTTATCTTACTTAACCGATCCTAGACTTATTTTAAAAAGGTTTTATAATATATAAAATAAAGTTTATCTTAGCTAATAACATAAGCTTATTAGCGAACCTATATATAAAAATACTCTCTATCGTACTCTTTAGTACGGTAAGTAACCTCTAGTATACTAAAAAAGAACTTTTCTAATTATTATTATATAATTACGAGCTATTTTAATATTTATTATTACTAAAGCTAATTCTATTAACGAAGTATTAATAATCCTATAGCCGTAATTATAAATCCTTTAAACTAGAGTTAAAAAAAGATATCTTTATTATTTAAGCATTATTAGAAAAATAATTTTTAAATACGAATTAATAGATCCTTAGAAAAGACCGTACGCTCTTCCTATTATAAGTCCTATTTTATAAGTTAACGTTCGAAAGTTCGCTTTATAATTCTAGTACTAGAAACTATAAAAATATATATAATAATTATATTATAAGTTTAGTTACTCTCTAACTTTATAATAATTATCGTTTAATATAATAAAAAACTAATACGTAGTCGTACTATTCTAAGAAAGTAGTAATATATAAAGTAAAAAACTAAAAGAAAATTTTTTAAATAAGGGGTAAATGTTTATATATAATTATAGCGATATATAGGGGTATATTTTTACTTATAAGGTCTTATAAGTATATATATAGAAATATAAACGCTTATGGGAAATTTATAAGGCTAAAAAGGATAGAAAAGTATATAATAATAATATATAATAAATAAAAGTTTTATAATTTTATTAAAAACGTTAAACTTTTAGAGGGAGCCTTTATATAGTTAATTATAGCCTCTTATGAGCTAAACTAAGCGTATATACTCTAGCTTATAGTTAGTAAGTGCCCTATAACTCTATAAGGGCCTTACTCCCTAAGTATTAAGCCTAACCGTACTATATCTTAATATATACCTATATAAACTCCTATACTATACTATATAAGAATATCAAATTAATTACTCCTTACTTAGAGTTTATATAAGTTAGTAACTCTCTTTATAATCCTATATACTATTATATATACTCTTTTTATTATCTTTAGCCTACTTAGCTACTTATTTAAAAGCTTTTACTATTATATAGAGGTATTTAGTAAGGATATTACTTAGAAACTTAAATAGAGCGCTAATACGGACTTTATTACGGCCCTTATAGTTATAACCGCGCTTTATAACCTTAGTAAGCGTATTATAAGCTAGTACGGACCGTTAGTAAATTATAAATAGATATAAGGTAGTATATAGTAATATATAAGTAGTAACGGGAGGCGTAATAAGTATATACTCGTATATACTAAATATATAATTATAACTAGAATAGGCCTTGCTTATAAAAGTAATATAATTAGTAAATATACCTTTATTAGCCTTATAACAGGCGCATAACTCAGCACTAATCTTAGCGTTACTATATACGGTTATTTAAATAATATTAGTAGCTTAAGTATAAATTATAATAATCTCCCTAGGTATATAATAGCTATTCTTAGTAATCTTAGGGTTAAGCTTAATCTAATACTAGGGTTAGATTATACGAGTTAGTATAGTAATATTAAATAATATAAGGTAGTATATACTAACCTATATAATACTAAGGTTATAGATCTTATAAAAAGTTTTCGAAAGGGAAGATAAAGAGTTTATAAATAATATAAAAATCCGTATAATAAAGAACCTATTATATAGAGGTATACGTACTAATAAGGAGGTAAGAGGTTATTTTATAGGACGTAAAGTCGTTAGGGTACACTATAGGCTAGTATACGGGGGCTATTAGGAACTATATACCCTTAATACGGTCCGGAACGCTATGTTAAGTACTTATTATAAGTATTATATAGCGTACGCGATTATTAAGAAAAGGAGTGTCCTATACGAAGTTATTAGTATATATACGTAAATAGTTAATATTAAAAAAATAAGTAAATAAAAAATATTAAATTATAAATAAGTAAGTACGCGTAATTATACTTATAATTGCGCGTATATTAGCCTAAGAAAAAGCACAATTACTAATTAATAAAAATTGCACTAATAATTACGTAAAAGATTACCTAATTACTCATTAATAAAAATTGCACTAGCAATTATAAAAAGAATTACTTAATTACACGTAATTAGTATTTATAATAAGTAAATTACGAATATTATACTTATAATTACGTATATAATTAGGTAGTAGTAAAAAAAGCAAAATAAAAAAGGGTATAAAGTTATAAGAGATTAGGCTATGAGCACTTAACTAGCGAGGCTATAATATAAGTATAAGTATATTATAAAACTAAAGCTTATAGAGTCCTTCGTACGGGCTCTATTTTATAAAAAGTTCTTTCTTAATATAATTTATATACTTAGTTACTAACTTATTAACGACCTATTACTATATATATTTTAAATCTATTATAATTACTCCCCCCTTACGTAACTTTAGTCCTTAAAGTTATTACGTAATCTCCTTTTTTAATACTAATAGTAAAACCGTTAACGTTATTATTTATAATAGCTTCCTTAAGGTATTAATAATACCCTTTCTTATTTAAGAATAAGGTATTACTCCTATTTTATTATTTAATAAATACTTTATTAATATTATTTAATAATAGCGCGCCGACCGGTTACTAAGTCGATAGTATATATTTATAATAAAGTATTCTAACTATTATAATATATAAGAGCTCGCTTAACTTATAGTTATTATTATTCTTAGGCCCTTAAGTAAAGTAAAAGATTTTTTTTTATTACTAGTTACGTATTTACTTTTTTTCCCCCCCCTCTATTTAATAACCGTTTTATAAGTTCTTTTTTATATAACTATACCTTTTTTTTTATAATATTTTAACTTCTATATCGTTTCTTAATTGCGATCCTTTTATTATATTATTACTAAGTATTAACCGAAATATTTACTATTTTACGTATCTAGGATATATTTAATATAAAGTATAATCCTAAGAAGGGCTTTTATAGTCTCTATAGTAGTACTCCCTATATACGCTACTTATTTAATATATATTACGATATTAATAAGCTCGTTTATATTACTAATACTTACGTTACTAAGTATATTATTTATTAAGTTAATAAGAAAAAGTATTTTATTATAAATTATTAAGTCCTCGCTAATCTATTACTAAGATATTAAGTTAACGATATTTTTTTAGGTTCTTAAAGAGCTATATAGCGCCGCTTAGTTTATTTAGAACACTTTTATAGAGTTTTATAATATTAAAAAATAAAGTAGCCTTAACTCTTATAAACGCGGCTACGTTCTTTATATATTTAACTATACTACTTATATATAAAAAAAGGTCGCTACTTATATTACTAACTTATTAATAAGTAATATAAAAAAGAAGATTTACTTTAAATAAGCTACTCTCTAAGAGCTCGTTATTAATTATAAGTATTTAAACTTATTAATCTTAATTATAATAAGTTATTAATAATTACTTAGTAAATATTTCTTTTTATTAACTTAGATTTCTTTTTTTAAGCTAGTATCCTTAATAATAATAATAAGGTTAAGATTATTTCCTACCTTAATCGCCTCTAGTTAGCTTATTTTCGTAATAATAGCTACATAATTACTCTATAAAATAACCTCAATACTCTAGCTTAGTATTATAAAGAGACTCCCCGGGGTATTATTATTATATATATCTAGGAGTTTCTTAGTTTCTCTACTTTTTATAAGCGTATTACTAAGTACTTAGTAAATAACGTACTTATTTATATTATTATTATTTATAATGTTACCCTTATTTCCTGCGGTCCTAAGACTCGGACTCTTATTAAAAAACGTACTCTTATTATTAACTATGTTCTTAATAATAAAGACGAGGATAACTATATTAAGTTTAAGCCTAAGTTTAAAAAGTCTTAGTTTAAAAAGTCCTAGACTAAGGAAGTTATATTTTATAAAAAATTGGGCTATAAGTACAAAACTAGCGAGGCTATAATATAAGTATAGGTATGTAGTGGTTTTTTTCTGGCTTTATAGGCGCAAAAGATCGACCTTAACGGGATTACGCTTTTAAGGGAAATTACACAATACGGTACACCTTCTAACTATATAATACGCGCAATATGCCCTAAGCACGCGCTTAACGCAATATAGTGATTTCGATACGAAAACCGCTATATAATTCGGGATAGGCAAGCTGCCCTCTTCGCGCTACTTGTTAATAATAGGCTGAGCGACATACTCACGCGGCGGCGCCGGCCGGATAAGTATAGGTATATTATAAGACTAAAGCTTATAGAGTCCTTTATACGGACTCTATCTCGTAAAAAGTTCTTTTTTAATATAATCCGTATACTTAGTTACTAACTTATTAACAACTTATTATTATACGTATTTTAAATCTATTATAATTACTCCCCCCTTACGTAACTTTAGTCCTTAAAGTTATTACGTAATCTCGTTTTTTAACGTTAATAATAAAGCTATTAATATTATTATTCGTAATAGCTTCCCTAAAGCGTTAATAATACCCTTTTTTATTAAAAAATAAGGTATTACTCTTATTTTATTATCTAACGAGTACTTTATTAATATTATTTAGTAATAGCGCGCTAACTAGTTACTAAGTCGATAGTACGTATTTATAGTAAAGTATTAGAATAGGGTGGGGCGATTAGTCCTAGTATTTTTTTTTTTAAAGCTAATTAAGTATAGGGACCTACGGGAGAGCTAATCGGAGGAAAATATAAAAAAAAGGGCCCCCGATTAAAAAGAGGAGCTTAGTAATAGGATTTTAATTTTAATTATATATATACCTTTTTAAGATCGAACTAGAGCTTTTTTAATAATTTATTTTTAAATACGATAATATAAAATGATTAAGAATTCTATCCTTCCGATCTAGTTAATACTACCCTCTTTCTTTAGTTATAACTCCGTTAATTAAAGCTATATTAACCTAATTAAAAGAGGTATTTTATATTACTTTTATAAATATTAATAGTTCTTTTTAAGTACTATATTACGAAAGTCCTTTATACCCTATACTTTTTTAATAATCTCCCTTTTTAAAAATTCCTTCCCTTTTTAAATAAGAGAATAAGTAAAAAAAAGCCCGACTCGATCGGAAATAATTTAAATAAATAAGTAAAAAAAAGCGGTATAATAATTAAGATAAATACGAGCGGTAAGACTTTAATTAAAAAAAAAACTAAATAATTAAAACGTAAAAACGAAAACGTATAAAAAAGGGCTTTTTATTTAATAAGAGGGGGATATAATAAACTTTAATAAGTAAATAAAATAAATAAATAAAGAAATACGTAAATACTTAAGACCAGATCGGGCTTAAATACGAACGCTATAATAGTATAATAAAACGAACGACGAGTTAGGATTAGAACTAATAAAATACTTTAATAAGTATAACTAGTTATTTAACTAAACTATTTTTTATTAATTAATATAGCCTAGAGATTTAATAATAAACCTATTTAAAAATATAAATACGTTAGACTAAGGGCGCTCGTAAAACTAGCTTTTAACTAGACTTATTAATAATTTTAATTAGTATTACTATAAGCTTAATACGAAGTCCGATTAAAACTCTAGTTATATACTTAGTAAGGGCTAAGAAGGACGGCCTAAATTATGCTAATTAGGATAATAACTACGCTCTAGTTATTAAAACAGCTCCTCTCCTCTTTTTTTAAACTCTATTTAGAATAAATAGACTAATATAAGATTATTAAAATTATAAATAAAATTAATAAACTATACTTTTAATAACCTCGGACCGTAAATATAAATAATTAATACGTTACTTTTATTATTATTAGTACCCCTTAGGACGTTTAATTATATAAACCTAACCTTTTTACTTCGAATAAACCATTTACTAAACTAGCTTTTATAGTTTATTAAAACCTATAAATTATAAAATTATTTAATAATAAAAGTCCTATTCTTAATAATAGATCTACTTACTAATTTAATTAAAAAAGGCTAGTTACGGCTTAGGTTAGGATAGATATTTTAATTAATACCCTCCTAGGCACTATTATTACCCAGATCTAAATAACTATACCTTAGACTAAAGACCTTGCGATTCTTTAGCTTAATTTAATAAAAAATATAGGGTTTTATAAAATACTATTCCCTAGTTAAGAAGGGATTATAGTTTTTAAAAACGATAATATTATAAACTTTTTAAAAAAGTTCGAGGACTAGTACGAGATTAGTAAAGTCCCGGACCGATTTAGAAATAAACTTATTATATATATTATAAAAAGAGATTATTAAACTCTAATTAAAAACGTAATTAGAGGACTACTCTAGGCCTAAGCTAAGGATTTTTTTTTAAAAAAGTATAGAAAATAGGATATTAATTACTTTTTAAATAAAGAAAAGTAGATTAAAAAAGTTATTAAAGGACTATTTATTTTATTTTCTAATTTAAACTCTACTTAGGTACTATTTACTAAGATTAATAATATAATTACCCTTATTAAATAATAAAACCTCTATATCGTAATTAATAAGAGCTTAATTAAGGCCGTATATAAGCAGTTTTATATTAATATTATAAAAGAAGTAGTAGAGGAAGTCGGGGTTATTTTAAATAGTTTTATTAGATTAACTAAGTACGTAAGGTTTAAAGTAGGACTTCTTAATACGATCGTATATAAAAAAAAATATAGCCTACTCTTTATAAACGATTAAAATTAACCTAAAACCTCGCTATAATCCTCTATTTTATAAGTATATAAAAATACTTAGTATTAATATCCGAACTATTAGTAATATTACTAGTTAATAATAGGGGCCTAGGTTACTTAAGTAATTATTAATAATACTACTAATTCTAACCTAGTTAATAAAATAAGTAAGCTAAAGATCTATTAAAATAGTATTTATTCTTAAGGTCCTACTTATATATTTAATATAAACGCTACGTATCCTAATCGGCCCCTAATTATAAGACCTAAAGACTATTATTAGTACTACTAAAGTCTATATTACTAGATTATTAGGGATTACGATTAGTATACTCTTAATAAGGACGCTTATTTTATTATTTTAGTTTAAAAAGCTTAGTATTATAAAAAGCGTAATAATTATAAACTTATAAAAGATATCCCCTTTATTATAATTAAAAATAAAAAAAAGCGTACGATCACTAATTATATTACCTTTTTTTTTTATATAATAAATATATTAACTAAAGAAGATACTAAGCTTTTAGCTAAGTAGATTTTAGATTATTAAATCGGACTACTTTAGTAAATTATACTTATACTTCTCTTAACTAATCCTACGAGTATAGTTAGATACGTCTATATAATACGACCTAACTTAGATTACTATAGCTAAGCGGACGTTTATACTATTTATAAAAGAAAACTACTTAAGAAACCGCACTTTAATAACTACGTTATACTTTAAAAAGATATATAGGATCGACGCTACGATTCTATCTCTCGATTATAATAATAATATAATAAACTTTAAAAACGAAGATACTTAACTAGTTACTAAGTAAACCTAATTATAAATAAGGGCCTCTTAAGAGGGCTAGATTACCCCTTATTACTACTAATCTTTAATATAAGCTACGAGTTCTTTTTATTTATTAAATATTATTTTACGAAAATATTATTAAATCTTATTAATTTTTTAGTTATCTTTTTATTTAGATTTAGGATAAAAATATAAGGGGATAATAAGAAAAGAAGAATTATTTTTTAGTTATTATAATTAAAAACCTAACGACCTTACTTATTAACTATATAATTATATTAAGAAACCTTATCCCTTTTTTTAAATATCTAAGCCTAGTTCTTTATTTAATTAAGCTTATTTAGTATTTAGCTTAACTTATATAACCTCTTACTCTACTTAATTTATTTTAATATATTAATAACTATTACGAATTATAAATATATAGTTTTTAATAAAGTACGTAAGAGGGGCGTTTTTAAGAACGGAATCGTACTTATCCTCCTTAGTCTTAGTAGTATTGATCTAGTTAGAGACTATATAAACTAAAATTTTAACTTTTTTAATATTAGTTAGGATTAAAAACGCTACCCTATTACTACTTATTATATAATAATAATAATAGCCTTACTTAGAGTTAGCTCTAGACTAATTAATAACTTACTAATTATTACTCTTTTTAAAATAGTATTTCTTATTTTCGGAATATATATAATTATTATATTAATTATTAAAGTAATTTAGAAAAGAAACGTACTCGAAATAAGGGACTATTTTTCTAATTAGCTCCTTAGTATTAAAACCGATATATTTTTAAAAAAAACCGCGTATAATAGTTATAAAATATAATATTCTAAACGCTATAAGCCTAGATAAGTAAAGAATTAATAATAAGGGTTTGTTTACTTAATTATTAAAATAGAGGGCCGAAGTAACTAGCGTAATTATAACTAATAAAAACCTAACGGCTTTATAAAAATAATCTACTTATAATACCCGGATTATAAACGTACTTCTTAATAACGTTCTAATTCGTAGTTAATTATTAAAATTCTTAAGCTATTTCTTTTTTAATATACTTATTAACTTAAAGATTTATAATATAGAATTTAGTATAAAGCTCTCTAACTAATTTAAAAAGAGTTAATTAATTAATAGTTTTAAAGATCTAAAAAAAAGTAATATTAAATTAGGATAAGGATTAAAAAGATCGAATAGAGTAGCGCTTATTATAGTTTATTTATTATTAACCTCTCGAAACTTATAGCCCTAAGTTTTTTAAAAATAGACTTTTTTAAGAGTAAAAGAGGAATATTACTAAAACTAAATATTATAACGAGTAGTTTTAGTAATTTAATACGTATTATTAATAGCTAAAGTATTAGATATAATAAGTAAGTAAATTATATTACTAAAAAAAAAAGAGACTAAATAAAAAAGAATAATTACGATTAAAAAACTATTATTTAGGGAAAGAAATAAAAAGTAATAGAGGAATTAAAAAAAGGCCTCTATATACCCCCCCCCTTAGATCCGGGGTATTAAAAAGGAAAGTATTATAGGCCTCTTAGCTAATTAGTACTAAATTATAATTACTATATAAAGAAAAGAAAGAGTAAATTATAAGATCGGGGCCTTTTTATTATTTATAATATAGTACCTTCTTTTTTAATTAGTAAAGGCTGCCCTCGCGATTAGTATAAAAAGGTAGTTTTTTACTTAACTACTTAACTTTTCCTTCTTCTCTCTTTAACTACTTCTCTATAACTACTACTAATTAAACTTTTTTTAATTTTTATTTTTTAATTTATTATATAAATACTAACTTAGCGATTTATAATAACCTCCTTACTTCCTATTTCCCTTTTTAAACTAGATAATAAAAAGAATATAGCGCGAATTTAAGGCCCGATTATAATAAAGCCTTTAAAAACGATACTAAATATTAATTAAAAAAATAGAATTTAGATAGATATATTATTTTTAATAAGACTAACTTTAGAACTATAACGAATACTAAGGACTCTTAGTTTATTAATTTTAATACGAACTATTAATATAAAGCGTATACTAATTATTATCTAAACTTAGTACCTAAACGAACTAGTTTTTTTTAAATAATCCTAACCCCTCGTAAAATCGACTTTTTTAATTAGGTTAGTATAGGGGACGTAATTCCTTTTTTTAATTAGCGCCCTGAGGCTTTTAAAGGTTTAAAAAACTAAAAAACTTAGATAGATTAGACCTATTATAAAATAATAAAAATCTTAACTAATTATTATAACTTTTAAAAATGCTTATTATATAAAAATTAAATTTAAAAATACGAGATCGGATTTATAATAGAGGTTATAATACGGGACCTTGTTTTAGTACGTAATATAGTTATAATTAAAGAGGGATAAGAGAGTATTTTTAAACTAAATAAGACCCCTACCCTAATTCCTTAAACTTAAAAAACTATATAAAAAATTAGGACTTTAGCGTACTTAATAATCTTCTCTTTTTACGTTAATAATCCGGGCTATTTTATAAAAATAATTATTAATTAATAAAATAATATAGTTTATTAGTACGATCTGAAGTAGGCTCTTAGGTATTTAAAGAGAATATTTATTAATAATATCTAAGTATTAAAAGCCTTTTATAACTAGATCGATATACCTCTTTATATTTAATAATTAATTAATATAAACACTTATATAGTCTTTATAGTATAATAACTAAGTAAATAGGAATACGGTCTATATGTACTTAAATAGTTTTATAATATAGTCCGATATAACTAGCTTAACCTAACTTATAATACGTATTAAATAACTTATAAATACTTTAAATTATTTAATAATAAACTCCGTGCAGCTTAGATTTAATAAATTAGTTACGAGTTCTAATATAATAGTTATTACTTTTTTAATATAATAAGACCTCTTTTAAAAAGGTTCTTTAATAAAATAATAAATAATTAGGACTTTAAAAATAGGCCCTATATTAACTTAAATAACTCTAATTATATTATAACTAACGTCCCTAAAGCGCTAACTCTTTAAAAATCCGGTTTTTACTTACTTAGCCTTAAGTTTACTAACTAGGATCTAAGAATTTATAACCTTTATAATTATAATTATTATATTTTTATTAATCTTATATATTTTAAAAAAACGTTTAGAATAGTTAAAAGCTTTAAATAAGAACTTATTATTTTTAAAAAGTTATTTTTACTATCTCGATCTTTAAAAATATTAAAAAGTACTTAAGGATTTATAATAAATAGTAATTTTAATTAGACTCTATAAGTAATTAAATTAATAAAGGCTACTAACTAATATCTAAACGCCGTTATTAATAATTAATTTATATACTTAATTAATATTTTTAAAACCTATTGAGTTATAAAGTTTTTATTAAATATATTATTATTTAAGTTATTACTACGCTTTAGCCCGGCTCTTAGTAAAACTAGTCTAAGTAACTAGGGAGATAATTTTTTAAATACTCTAATTAGGGGTGGGGATAGTCTTATTATAAAAATTTTAATTAAAATACCGAGGGTTTAAATAAAATAAGAGGTTATTAAGTATACGCTCTCTAAGTATAATTAGGTTATATAAGAGAATAGTAAACGTTAGTATTAAGAACTAGTTAAGTTTTATTAAGATTTTTTATAATATTATAATATATATATAAATAAAACTAATATTAATAAGAGTATAAGAGAATAATAAGTTAATTAGTACGACGACTTAATTATAAAAGCTATATATATAACTCTAACTTATACTCCTTAAATACTATTATTAATAAAGAAATTTAAGGAGAATTAGGTTAATAAAAGTTAGGATTAAGAGATTATTAAAAAGGATTAGGATAAGAACTAAGTAAAGTTAATAAAAAAAGTAATAAAAGTAAAAGAGGTAAAAAAAGCGATTATAAAAAAAAAGGGTAAGTAAAAAGCTTAATATAATTAATTATATATAATAATTAGGACTAATCTAAAATAATTTCTTTTTATAAAAGATTAGGGAAAAAAAATTAAAAAATAATTAGAATAGGGTAGGGCGATTAGTTTTAATATTTTTTTTTTAAAGCTAATTAAGTATAGGGACCTATAAAAGAGCTAATTAGAAAAAAATATAAAAAAAAGGGCCCCCGATTAAGAAAAGGAGCTTAGTAGTAGGATTTTAATTTTAATTATATATATACCTTTTTAAGATCGAACTAGAGCCTTTTTAATAATTTATTTTTAAATATAATAATATAAAATAATTAAGAACTCTACCCTTCTAATCTAGTTAATACTACCCTCTTTTTTTAGTTATAACTCCGTTAATTAAGGCCGTATTAACCCGATCGAAAGAGGTATTTTATATTACTTTTATAGGTATTAATAGTTCTTCTTAAGTACTGCACTCCGAAAGTCCTTTATACTCTATACCTTTTTAATATTCTAACTTTTATAATATATAAGAGCTTGCCTAACCCGTAGTTATTATTATTATTAGGCCCTCTAATAAAATAAAAGATTTTTCTTTTATTATTAGTTATATATTTACTTTTTTTTCTCCCCCTCTATTTAATAACCGTTCTCCGAGTTCTTTTTTATATAACTATACCTTTTCTTTTTATAATATTCTAAATTCTATATCGTTTTTTAATTACGATCTTTTTATTTACTATTACTAAGTATTTACTAAAATATTTATTATTTCGTATATCTAGGATATAGTTAATATAGAGTATAACCCTAAAAAGGGCTTCCGTAGTCTTTATAACAGTACTCCCTATATATACTACTTATTTAGTATATATTACGATATTAATAAGCTCGTTTATATTATTAGTACTCACGTCGCTATATATATTATTTATTAAGTTAATAAAAAGAAGTATTTTATTATAAGTTATCGAGTCGTTACTAATACGTTACCGAAATACTAAGTTAATAATATTTTTTTAAGTTCTTAAAGAGCTATATAGCGCTACTTAGTTTATTTAGAATACTCTTATAAAGTTCTATAATACTAAGGAGTAGGGTAACTTTAGCTCCTATAAGCACGGCCGCGTTTTTTATACCTTTAGCCTTATTATTTATACGTAAAAAAAAGTCGTTACTTATATTACTAACCCGTTAGTAAGTAATAAAAAAAAGAAAATCTATTTTAAGTAGGCTATTTTTTAAGAGCTCGTTACTAATTATAAGTATTTAAACTTATTAATCTTAATTATAATAAATTATTAGTAATTATTTAGTAAATATTTCTTTTTATTAACTTAGATTTCTCTCCTTAAGTTAATATCCTTAATAATAATAATAAGGCTAAGATTATCTCTTATTTTAATTATTTCTAACTAGCTTATTTTTATAATAATAGCTACGTAACTACTCTATAAAATAACCTTAATACTCTAGTTTAGTACTATAAAAAGACTCCTCGGGGTATTATTATTATATATATTTAAGAGTTCTCTAATTTTCCTATTTTTTATAAGCGCGTTATTAAGTATTTAATAAATAACGTACTTACTTACCCCGTTATTATTTATAGCACTACTCTTATTTTTTATAATCCCGAGACTCGGACTCTTACTAAAAAGCGTACTCTTATTACTAACTATATTTTTAATAATAAAAATAAAAAAAACTATACTAAGTCTAAGCCTAAGTTTAAAAAGTCTTAGGCTAAGGAAATCGTATTTATAAGATTTAATAATAAATTAGAGAATTCTCTTAGCTAGTATTATAATAAGTATCGCCGCTTTATTATTAATAACTTACTAATTCCTACTTATAATACTCTCTTTTTTATAGAGTAATCTATCCTAGTCCTTAGTTATATAGCTTTAAATCTTAATAATATTAGTATTATACTCCTCCCCCTCTAAATAAAAGCTTTATAATAGCTCGATAATATTATTACTCTAATTAAAACTAAAGCTAAGAGTTATAATAAGTAGTTTAACGTTAACCTATTTTTTATAAATATTAACGTTACTAAAGCCCCTTAGCTCGGTTATAATAAAAGTAGTACTTCTAAGGATACTCCCCCTCCCTAATTTATTAATAATAATAATAGCGTTCTATCTCTTATCGTAGTTCCTACCGTAGTTCTTATTATTACTCCGGTTATAGCTCCTATTACTACTCTTATTATAGCTCTTACTACTACTCTTATTATAATTTCTAATAATAACTTAGTAATAAACGCTCTACGAGTTATTATTACTGCTATATATAATACTCTACTTAATTTTAACTACTTTTTTACGGCCCGTTATAATATTAATAAGGCTAATAGTTTTATTTTAAGTAGTTAGTTAAGTACGCACGCAAAGCCCCCCCGCTATACTATTACTAAGTAAATTACTATTATTAATTATTGCGCTTTAGAAGTACGGGCTAAAAACGCTACTCTTGTTACTAGTATTATATAGGTTACTCCCTTAATATAGCTAGGTCTTAGCGACCTCTTAGTAATATATTACTAAGGGTTATAATAATATATTTTTTTCTTAAGAATTACGCCGGGCTAGATAAAAGGGTTTTATAAAGTATTATTAATTAACTTATTTTTAGTAACCTTTTATTATAAATTTAGCGTTTATCGTCCTATTTTATATATATTCGTTTTTTATAGTGTTTAAATTTCTTAACTACTTTTACTATTTTATTAAAATACTTAGTAAGTTCTTACGTATTATACTTAGTAAGCTATCTAGCCTATTTAATAAGATATTATAAGTCTCTCCCTTTGCTTTATTTTATAATAATTTCTTTAACTTCTTAAACGTCTTATTTATCCTCTAACTCCGGGAGGTTTACTATTTAATTATTAACTATTTAGTAACTTCCTTATAATTTAAGCTAAGAAACTAAGAAAACGTTATATATTCTCTAGTATTACTTTAGTAAGTATACTTAATATACCTATTTACTAACCCTTTTAGCTATTACTATTTTAATATACCTCGGCGCTAACTTATTATTTTTAAATTATATATTTTTTATTAATAAGCTAACGATCTCTCCGTAATTAAACTCTTTTAGAGTATATTTTCTATTATAATAAGCTACTTAGCCCTTAGAAGCTTATACTTAGGCTCGCGTAGCCTAGGTCCTAATTTCCTTAATTTTTTAGACCCTTTCCTAAACCCCTTAAACTATAGCCTTATACTTAAGTATATATTTAATATACCTAAGGTAGTAGCTATATAACGCTATATATAAGAATACTTTTATAATAAAATATTAGCTATTATTATATATAAACTCGGCCTTTTTTAGCTACGCTACTTACTTATTAAGTAAGCCCTTAGTATAAATCCTTAAGTACTTTTTTAATATTTAATAGGTCCGCTCTATTTAGCTATTTATTTATAAATAGTATATAGTAAATAGTTAGTAATATATTACTTATTCCTTAGCGAACTTTTATTAGAACACGCTTATAAATAGCTTATTTCTATTTATAACGATGCCTTTTAACATACCGAACTTATACTCTACTTCCTTATATAAAATATTTACTATTTAAACTATATTAAGTATTTTAATAATAAGTAAGAACTTCGTAAACTTTATTATATAATAAATAATAACTAAGATATAGTCGTACTTAGTACCGTTACTACGAGCACTTAGTAATAACTTTATAATAAAATTTATAAATATTTTTTAAAACGGGTACGAGGGTAGTAGTAATAATTATCACTACTTATATAGCTTATATTTTAGGGTTATAACTCCTAAGTAATACTTATAGTTCTTAACGTATTCTTAGACGTCTCGTTAGATATTTTCTTAATAAAATTTCTTTTAAATTAGCTCGAGAGTTTTTATAACTCTTATATAACTTACCTTATAGTCGTTATAATATTAGTAAAGGATCTTTATTTAAAAAAACTTTATTTAAAAAATAACGAGTCTTTTTTTAAAAAAAAGTATACTTTATTTATTAAGCGAATATGCTCTTAGCTTACTAACTATAATACGAACTCTTACTAATTATAATATATAAAACTCGTTTTTAGCTTATAGTCCTCTAACGAGCTCCTTAGTTTTTAATAAGAGATAAAAAGCGAATACTATTTTACCCCTTATAAGCTCTTTTATAATAAGACGTAAGATATACTATTTTAATATAATAATCCTAGCTCTATTTAACTCCTTTTTATTTATATTAAACCGTTATTAAGCATTTATTAATAACTCTCTTACTTTTTATATCGAGTTATTATAATAATAACTATTACTACTTTATTAATACGCCCTATAGTACGTTATTAATATAGAGGAGAGGATTCCCTATTTTTAAAACTAATTAATATTTAGCTAGGATCGTAAAGAGAGGCCTTAACTACTTAAATATATACTTTAATAATATTTTTTTTTAAGCTAATTATCTTTTATTATACGTCGGGTAGTAGTTTACTAATAAGACGTAGTTTTTAAACTAGCGTAAAAAGAACGACTTTATAAAATACTTCCCTTTTTATATAGTCTAGCTTTTTAAATAAACCGTTCGCTAAGTTTATTTTTTTAATTAGTATTCTAAGTCGAAATTAAATATTAATAGTTTATATACTTACTTCGTAAGCCTTTTTTAAAACTCCTATGCCGGTATACTAATTACTTTATTAAGTATTTAATAATTTATTAGGATTATAAACTTTTATAAAAGGCCCTAGAGGTAGTAAGCTTAGTGCTCTAATCTTTTTATTATAATAAGTAGTTTTTATTAACCTATAGCTTATTACTACTCTATATTTAAGAGCTTTTATAACTAGTATATAATAAGTTACTATTCCTTATTAGCTTATTATAATAAGATTACTATAATAGCTTTAACTAAAGTATTAGTTTCTATTTATATAATACGTTATAGGGTTTAGTACGTAAGTACGGTTGCCGAGGTAAAAGCGACCTTTAGCTAATTAAACGCCTTATTTACCTCCTTAGTTTATTAAAATTATTTTACTTACTCTTTTTTTATTTTTAGTAGTACTATTATAAGTATAATAATACCTAAGTATTTAGTATAAACTTTTAATAAAAGTTATAGAACCCTAAGAATACTTAGATATCTTTAATAAACTTAGGCACCTTTTAGTTAGCGATCGTTCGTACTTATAATAAGTTAATCTCGATTCTTTTTAATATAATAACGTAGCCTAGGAATTTAACTCTTTTTTAATAAAACGAGCACTTTAATAATTTAGTAAAAAGCCCGTATAATTATAAATATTAGAGGACTTTTTTAATATTTTTTATATACTACTCCCTTATTAACGAGTAGATTATTAAATCGTTTATATACGCTATATAATAAGTATTTAGTAGGTCGGTAAGTATTTAGTAAATATATACTTAGAACGTCGTAAGTACGTTCGTTAGTTTAAAAAGTATAATAATATACTTAAAATAGCTATATTAACTCCGAAACGTTATTTTTTATTAGTTTTTTTTTAATTCGAATATAGTAATAAGTATTTTTAATATTTATTTTTAAGATCTATTTCGCTTTACAAAGCCTATTTAGGAGCTTATTAATAAGCGGTAGTAAGTATTAATTCTTTATAATTACTTTATTTAGCTTATAGTAGTTTATATAGAGGCATAGTATACTATCCTTTTTTAATACGAAAAAGATCGGTGCCCTAGCCTTATTAACTAAAAGTATAATATAACCGTTCGCTAGGTTCTTAATAATATATATATAAAGCTCCTCGAGTTATTTTTTACTTAGTAAATAAATAGGGCTATACGGCGGTTTAGTACTTAGGATTAAGTTAATTAAGTATTTTACTTTACTATATAACTATAATCCCTTTACTAACTATTTATTAAACGTTTTTACCTCGGATTAAAGCTTAGGTAGTAGGCCCCCGTATAGTTCGATCTCTGTTATTTTTATAATACTTCTTATAATAATAATATATAATACATATACCCTCTCGTAGTTTTTAATAATATTATAAGCTATTACCTCTAGTTTAATAATAAAAATAGGTTCGTATAACTATATATTCGTCGTAATATTAATATAAATACTTTTTTAGCTTATTAATAAGCGTAATAGTAAGAGGTTTATTATTTTTTTATCCTTATTAACTACGATAAATAGTTACTAAATTTTCTTTAGCTACTCGTAGTAGTTAATAAAGAAAAGCGTTAATTAGTAAGCTTTCTCTTAGCCTATAGTTTTACTTTAAAAGTTCCTTAACGAAGGGGCTAAGGTAGTAGCTAGGGTTAACCCTAAGTAGGTTACGAGCTTAGTACTAATAATATCTATCTTGGAGTATATATTTATATTAACTTTTATTAGCTTTTTAATAACCCCTTATAAGACTATTATCCTACCTTTCGTAGTTACTCTTATTAGTACCCTTTTTATATTTAGTATAAGTATATTAAGTATATTACTTATACTTATTCGTTTTTTAATAAGTCGACTTCTATAACTCTTAGCTTAATAATAACTTATTAAATAGTTATTAATACTATTTTTAATCGGGAGTACGTTAGCTTATTATCGCCCTTACTTTTTAATTTATTTTTTTAGTATTTATTAAATATATAGCCCGTTTTATTATACGTAAAGTGCTTAATATTATTATTACGACGCTTTTATAATAGCTTAGTATGAGTACCCTTATTATATAGCTTTTATAACGCTTCTTAAGTTAAGTCTTTAGGGCTTAGTTTCTTAGAGCTCTTTTTACTCCTTTTTTTATAAAAAGGGAATATTTAATATAGTTACTTAGATAATAAATATAGCCTTTTTTTACCGTCTTTTTATAACTAGTCGCTACCCTTTTACTAACTTAATAACTATAGTTTATTAATTTTATATACTATATTATATACTTTTTTAATTAAAACCTTATAACGGATTAAGTCGTCTTATAACTAAGATAGTAGTTTAAAAAAGAATTAGTACGCTTTTACTTTCGAATTCTTTATATTTTTTATACTTAGGTTATAATAAATCGCTAATTACTTAGTAAAGAACTAAGTAGGGGTCTAGCCCTCTTTTAGCCTCTTTATTCTTAGCTCCTTATAGTACTCCCGTTTTTAAGTCTCAGGGTCTACGTACTATTAGTAAATAAACGCTAAGAAGTCGCCCTAAGAGAGGGGATCCTAGACGCTTTTTTTATAATTATACTATTACGTTTATATAGTAGTTTTTTTCTAGCTTTATAGGCGCAAAAGATCGACCTTAACGGGATTACGCTTTTAAAAGAAATTATATAATACAGTATACTTTTTAATTATATAATATGTGTAATATACCCTAAGTACGCGCTTAACGTAATATAGTAATTTTAATACGAAAACCGCTATATAATTTAGAATAAGTAAGCTGCCCTCTTCGCGCTACTTATTAATAATAAGCTAAGCGATATACTTACGTAGTAGCGCCGGCCGGAAAGGTTAATAGTAGAGGTCGGCCGTAAAGGTTAGAGGCGGCCTTTTTTAACCGCAGAGGTTCTAAATTTTAATAGCGACGTAGAGGTTTCTAAAGAAAGGGCTAAAAGGGCTAATATCTAGCTACTCTTTAGAGCTTATAAAGATTCTTTTTATCTTTATTATTTTTAATATTACCTAAAGCTACTCTCTATTTAAACTAAATAAATCTACTAAATAAACTTATTAAATAAACTTATTAAATAAACCTATTAATACACAAACTACTACCTCGTTAAGAACCTAAAGATGCCCCTCGATAGGTCCCCCCCTCTAGGGCTCGATAGATTAGGCCCCCTCGACGCCCTAGCTATCGTAGTTAACATAAGTACGCTTAAGGAGTAGTATAGTACTTTTTAATAATATAAAATCTAGCTAAGTAATAGTACGAACGTTATAAATAGCTAGGCTAATACGGACGTTAAAATTTAATATATTAATACTAGCTTAGAAATTATATTTTATAGAGCTAAAAATCTTTTTAATATAGGTTATATTATAAATATAAGGGAATATATAAGGGGTCCCTTAACCCTTAATAAGAAGGAGTATATAATATAAGATCTAGCTACTTACGCAGGCTAGTACTAAGAGGTCTTATATATATTAGAGTGGGTATAGCTCGCCCTCTAAATAGCTAAAACTTAGAGGACTTTACGTAGCAAAAGGTCGGGAGCTATTAATAAAAGGGAGACAACGGTCGAGCCGGTTAACTACTACTACGGTTTTAATTAGTAGTTAGGTATAGAGCGCAATATACCCAGTTTTCCCCAATACGTAATACACGGTACGGCCCCGGCGGATTGCTCCGTCGGGGGGACTATTACGTTTATAATAATAAAAATAACTTAAATAGGACCTATTTAATATACTACTTTATAATACTTCTTATATATAAGTTATTACTTACTTTTATAATAATAATCTAGTTTACTATTTAAATACTTCTAAACTCTTTTTTAATTAGTTTATAATTATAAAAAAGAAGCTTTTTATATTCGCGTTAACTTAGATATATTACTAGTTATTTAATAAGTTATTAAATAAGCTCCTCGTATTAATACTATTCTTAGTTTTAGTCTTTAATTATTATTACTATTATTTTATAGAAGTAGGTTATTATTAAGCTTAGAGGGTTTATTAAACTAGCTATCCTAGTATTATCCGTGCTTTTATACGTATTTAAACCTTATATATCCGGCGATTAATTATTAATAAACGCCCCGTTTATAACGAATAGGGTCCTCAGGGTATTAATAAAGTAGCTAGCCTAAAAGGGCGATCTACCCCGATTATTTTCTTTATCTAGCTCTTTTTTAAATAATAATATTTAAATAAGACTTATCTTATAATAGGCTCGTTATTTTAAATAAAATAGGGTCGAGTAGTTAACTTTAAATAGCTATAGCTCGTTAGTACTAATAGCCCTTTACTAATAACTAAGCGTCGCTTTATTAATATTTTATCCGTTTTCGTAATTTATTATTACTTATATTAGTTATTTTATAAAAATAAAAGCTTTAGAATTATAAGAGATTAGGCTATAAGTACTTAACTAGTGAGGCTATAATATAAGTATAAGTATATTATAAAACTAAAGCTTATAGAGTCCTTTATACGGGCTCTATTTCGTAAAAAGTTCTTTTTTAATATAATCCGTATACTTAGTTACTAACTTATCGGCGACCTATTACTATACGTATCCTAAATCTATTATAAAAGTATAATAAAATAAAACATAGTTACTAATAAGTAACTATAGGGGCGTAAGCGGATTACTTACCTTACTTTAAAAATAGTAAGTTAGTTGAAAAAAAAGGGAAATTAATTAGTAATGAAAAGTAGTATAAAGGATATACCTCTAGCTACCCTACTTTTACTAAGCGGCATAACCGCCCTTACGTAACCCGTGCTACTTATAGTTATAAGTAATTCTTTATAATATAATAGTTTTTTTCCGGCTTTATAGGCGCAAAAGATTGACCTTAATAGGATTACGCTTTTAAAGGAAATTATATAATACGGTATACTTTTTAACTATATAATATACGTAATATACCCTAAGTACGCGCTTAACGTAATATAATAATTTTAATACGAAAACTACTATATAATTCGGGATAAGTAAGCTACCCTACGGCGGCGCCGGCTAGAAAGGTTAATAATAAAGGTCGGTTATAAAGGTTAGAAGCGGCCCTTAACTACAAAGGTTCTAAACTTTAATAATAATATAAAGGTTTTTAAAAAAAGGGCTAAAAGGGCTAATATTTAGTTATTTATACTAGAGCTCGTAAAGATTCTTTTTATCCTTATTATTTTTAATATTACTTAAAACTACTCTCTATTTAAACTAAATAAATTTACTAAATAAACTTATTAAATAAACTTATTAAATAAACTTATTAAATAAACTTATTAAATAAACTTATTAAATAAACTTATTAAATAAACTTATTAATATATAAACTACTACTTAGATAACTAGTTAAATAACTAGTTAAGAGATTAGCTAGTTAAAATACTACCTTATTAAGAACCTACTCTGCTCTTAGTATATAGTTAATAACTAGCGGGCTAAAGATGCCCCTCGATAGGTCCCCCCCTCTAGGGCTCGATAGATTCTTAAGCCCCCTCGACGCCCTAGTTATTATAATCAATATAAGTACGCTTAAGGAGTAGTATAATACTTTTTAATAATATAGAATCTAGCTAAGTAATAATACGAACGCTATAAATAGCTAAGCTAATATAGATATTAAAATCTAATATATTAATACTAATTTAAAAATTATATTTTATAAAACTAAAAATCCCTTTAATACGAGCTATATTATAAATATAAAAGAATATATAAAAAGTTCCCTAATTCTTAATAAAAAGGAGTATATAATACGGGATTTAGCTACTTACGCAGGCTAGTACTAGGAGGTTTTATATACGTTAGAGTAGGTATAGCTCGCCCTCTAGACGGGCGGCAAAAGGTCAGGAGTTAATAAAAGGGAGATAACGGTCGAGTCGGTTGACTACTATTTTGATTAGTAGTTAGGTATAGAGCGCAATATACCCAGTTTTCTCTAATACGTAATACACGGTACGGCCCCGGCGGATTGCTCCGTCGGGGGGGTAATTCCTTATAATAATATATGGGATTTATTATAATATTTATTTATACGTACGAGAAAGTTGCGCTATTGATGCCTGAAATATACGGTGGCCGTAGGTCTATCGGAAGGAAAGGTTTTGGCAGAGTGCCTCTTGCAGTCTGCCGTAATTAGCAGAAAACGGGGGCTGCCACGCGGGCGATTGATTAAGCAACGGCGGAATTCTGCTTGTCGTCGATCCATCTGACACTTTAATCTTGATGTCTAAAACATGCGACCAGTTTTGAGAGGAAGTCTTTAAAGACTCTTGAAGGTCTACGCTCGAAAGTTCGGCTTCGATCTTGGAGCAGTTTTGCGCACTTTCGTACCAACACAACTCCACGAGCGGCATCACTCTTCCGGCTTTCTCTCCACAATGTTGTTCACGCACGCCATTCTTGCAGCTCTGGCTACCAGTGTCCTTGGACATGGTGTCGTTCAGACCCCAGAGCCCAGAACGGTAGGTCCCGAGACCATGCGGTCGCTCATTGAACGTTGAGCTAACGAATTGGCCGTAGACCGGTGCCAAGCAGGAGGAGCTCTGCGGAGCTGCAGTGACAAAGAAGCTCGACAGCGATATCGCTGGTCCTATCGAAAACTCCCTTGCGGTAGCGGATGCCGACTACAAGTGCAACCTCTTCCAATGCCGCGGATACCAATACGAAGATAATGAGGACAACGTTCGCGTCGTCAAAGCCGGCGAAGTCATCCCTTTCCATATCAACCTTGTTGCTGGACACAGACCGGGACACGCCGTAAGCTTGACCTTGCATATCAATGAGAGAAGTTCATGCACTGACGTTGACAACAGAACATCTCCGTGATCGACCTTGCGAACAACACCATCATCGGCGAGCCGCTCATCTCGTGGTCTGACTGGCCCACCACCGACCCCGACCCGTTGGCCGATAGTAAGTGGATATGAGGTTCGGCCAAGTTGCGCGCGCTTCCTGCTAACAAGCATGCAGCTGACTGGAACATCACCAACCCCGATACCCTTGCCTCCGCTTGTGACGTTGGTGGCAAGTGCGCGATCCAGTGGTTTTGGTACGCCGAGACTAACAAGCAGACATACGAGAGCTGCATCGACTTCTACATTGGCGCATAAGTTCAAATTGTTGCATGAGACACTTCCGACAGCGTAAAGCACATTGACGACTTCATGTTGTACATATTTCCATATACTGCATCTACCATAGACAAGTACATACAAACAAAGAATCTTCTTGAACAAGGTGCCTGGTTGCTCTTGAACGAGTGACTCAATCGGCGATGTATCCAATATTGCAGGGCGGTATACTGAACTAGGGGCTGCAGGGAAAGGAATTTATTCTAGCTTTCAATTCTCCTTGCAGAAACCGGCCTACTAACATGCAACTTGTGGCCGCAGATGATTCAGCAAACCGTCGGAAGATTGAACTCACGATATCCGATGCAAAGGCCAGGCTGATTCAACAACTTCGAGTCAATCCCGGCCCGGTCATAATCATCCGGCTTTGGTCTAGCCCGCCTCTCGGTGATCCGCCGCTGTTATCGGACTCGTCTTCGGCCCGTAGCTAGCGCTGAGTGGGGTACAGGGGCCGTCAAAGACCTCGGTCTTAGCCGGCCCCGCACTCAAGATGCCGGACGAGCTGCCCGAGCTCAGGTGCTACATGTATCATCAACAACAAGAAGTTCGAGAGACTGGCAATCCAATTACTTCACTTTGATTCTCAGTGATAGAATATCCGATGCTTGTCTACCACACTCCCCCGATATCTTACCAACGCACGAGCAGACCGACATCATGTCTCAGATTCCATTTGCAGATCCACCATGGCTGAGAGGCTTACCCTCGCCGTACTTCAACGATTCACATCGCAGATTTCAAGTCGCCTGCAGAAAGTTCCTCGACGAGAACTTGCATAAAGATGCTATGGAATGGGAAACAGCGGAAGACGTACCAGCCGATTTATTCACCACGTTCGCCAAAGGGAACTTCCTAATCCCGGCATTGCCGGCGCCTTTACCCGTGGAATGGCTCCACAAGCTGGGTGTCACGCATATGCCCGGAGAGGTACCAGTAGACGAATGGGATGCATTACATACCATGATCTACTCAGATGAGGTGAGTTCTGTCTCATTCTTCATCTGTCCGAGTAACGCTGACAGTTTGGATCGCAGATGAGTCGTTCTGGGTTGGCTGGACCTCCGGGATCATTGACTACTGGCATGGCATTTGGTGTTCCTCCTCTACTACACTATGCAAACACCGACGTGCAGAACAGATTTCTCCCCGACCTACTGCTTGGAAGGAAAAGAACCTGCATTGCCATCACTGAACCGGAGTACGTCGGCCATAGAGCTCTCTGACCAACCTCACCAGAGTCCTAGCTAATCTCAATGACTCAATCATTACAGTGCAGGATCTGATGTTGCCAACATCACTACTACAGCTGAGCTCAAGGGCAACGAGTACATCATCAACGGCGCCAAGAAGTGGATTACCAATGGCGTCATGGCAGATTTCGCAACCATAGCTGTTCGTACCGGTAGTGAAGACTCGGGAGGGAAGGGTATCTCGCTGCTTGTGGTTCCTCTTGCGAATCAACCCGGCGTGAGCAGAAGGCGCCTTAAGGTCGCGGGCCAGATTGTTGCTGGTACCTCGTATCTTGAGTTTGACGATGTTAGGGTGCCGCGAGAGAACCTGATCGGCAAGGAAAACGAGGGCATGAAGTATATCATGCACAACTTCAACCACGAGCGGATGTTTATCTCGGTGGGCGTTACGAGGCAAGCTAGAGTAGCTCTGAGCGCTGCGTTTGCGTACTGTATGCAGCGCAGAGCTTTTGATAAGGTCTGTCTATGTCAAGGAATCCCCCAAAGTACTACATTCAGGTTCTCTGCTAATCAGAATATGTAAAGACTCTCATCGAGCAACCGGTGGTCCGTCATCGGCTGGCCAAATGTGGAGCTATACTCGAGTCGCAGTATGCTTGGGTTGAATCTTTTGCGTTCCAACTCTCTAAGATGCCAAAGAAGACTGCAGACGAGGAGCTTGGTGGTTTAACTGCTTTATGCAAAGCCAATGCGGGCATTGTTCTCGACGAGTGTGCGAGATGTGCTGTACTACTATTCGGCGGCAATGGCTACACGCGTACGGGCAAGGGAGAAATTGCCGAAAGTGAGTCGCGATACGTTTTCATACATGACTGTATCAAAACACAGCTAACTCATCCCCTTTCAGAAATCTACCGTGAGGTTCCGGGTGCAAGAATCCCTGGTGGAAGCGAGGATGTATTGCTGGACTTGGCCATCCGGCAATTGACGAAGCGTTTCCGTGCAGAGACGGAAAAGGAAAAGACGAAATCCAAGATATAGCTAGTCTTAAAGCCACCATAAGATACATATAATGAGTTTGAGCATTGATTTGGTCGTTGTTTGCTAGCTATAGTTCCCGTGAGCGATTGCCTTAAGTGATAACTCCACTTCGGTACTAACATTGGAACACAAACAGTCATTGGACTCTCGGCAACCAAATATTAGTTTAATCTAAGGAATAATACCTTATACGAGTGAATCGAGGACCCCTATCCTCTTTCGCACGACTCGACTTTGACTCTAGCAAGGATATTTTATATCAAAAAGAAGGATGAGCGTCAAGAGCCCCAATTTCTATATACTAAGCCGTTATTATTAGTATCCCTATTATAAGAATATTAGTTAATTAGTTCGAACCGTAAGTTAATAAAGTAGTAAAAAAGTATAGGGTACGAGGGACTCTCGCGGTGCGGTACTTTAGAAAAACTATTAATACTTATAAAAATAATATAAGATACCTCTTTTAATTAGGTTAATACGGCCTTAATTAACGGAGTTATAACTAAAAAAAAAGGGTAGTATTAGCTAGATTAAAAAAGTAAAGTTCTTAATTATTTTATATTATTATATTTAAGAATAAATTATTAAAAAAGCTCTAGTTTAATTTTAAAAAAGTATATATATTTTCTAAATAAAAATCTATACTATTAAGCTCTTCTCCCTAATCGGGGCCCTTTTTTTTATATCTTTTTCTAATTAGCTTTTTTATAAATCCCTATACTTAATTAGCTTTAAAAAAGAACTACTAGGACTAATCGCCCTACTTTATTCTAATCGTTCCTTATTTTTTTTTTCTTAATCTTTTATAAAAAAAAATTATTTTAAATTAATCTTAATTACTATATATAGTTAATCGTATTAAGCCCTCTGCTTACTCTTTTTTTTTATAATTACCTTTTTTATTTCTTTTACTTTTATTACTTTTTTTATTAGCTTTATCTAGTTCTTATTCTATTTCTTCTTAATAATCTCCCGATCCTAACCTTTACTAACCTAATTCTCTTTAGCTTTTTTTATTAATAATAGTATTTAAAGAGTATAAGCTAGAGTTATATATATAGCTTTTATAATTAGGTCGTTATATTAATTAACTTATTATTCCCTCGTATTCTTATTAATATTAGTTTTATTTTTATATATATTATAATATTATAAAAAGTCTTAATAAAACTTAATTAATTCTCGATATTAGTATTCGCTATTCTCTTATATAGCCCGATTATATTTAAAGAGCGTACGCTTAATAACCTCTTATTTTAACTAAACCCTTAGTATTTTAATTAGAGTTTTTATAATAAAGCTATTCCCGCCCCTAATTAGAGTATTTAAAGGATTACCTCTCTAGTTACTTAGACTAGCTTTACTAAGAGCTAGGCTAAGGTATAGTAGCGACTTAAATAATAATATATTTAATAAAAACTTCGTAACTCAACGGGTTTTAAAAATATTAATTAGGTAAACGAACCCCTACTATTAATTCTTTACTTATCTAGGTTTATAGCGTTTAGAATACTATATTTTATAATTATTATATACGGTCTTTTTAAAAATATATTAGTTCTAATACTAAGGAGCTAGTTAAAAAGATAGTCCCCTACTTCGAGTACGTTTCTCTTTTAGATTATTTTAATAATTAATATAATAATTATATATATTCTAAAAATAAAAAATACTATTTTAAAAAGAGTAATAACTAATAAGCTATTAGTTAGTCTAGAGCTGACTCTAAGTAAGGTTATTATTATTATTATATAATAAATAATAATAGGGTAGTATCTCTAATCTTAACTAATATTAAGAGAGTTAAGACTTTAGTTTATATAGTTTTTAATTAGATTAATATTACTAAGGCTAAGGAGGATAAGTATAATTCCGTTCTTAAGGACGCCCCTCTAACGTACTTTATTAAAAATTATATATTTATAATTTATAAGGGTTATTAATATATTAAAATAAAATAAGTAAAGTAAGAGGTTATATAAGCTAAGTTAAATACTAAACGGGCTTAATTAAATAGGAAACTAAGTTTAAATATTTAAAAAGAGGGGTAGGGTTTTTTAATACGATTATATAGTTAGTAAATAAGGTCATCGGGTTTTTAATTATAATAATTAAAAAGTAATTCTTCTCCTCTTTTATTTTTTTATATTTTTATTTTTAATTTAAGTAAAGAGATAACTAAAGAGTTAATAGGATCTAGTAATATCTTTATAAAATAATATTTAATAAATAAAAACTCGTAACTTATACTAAGAATTAGTAATAATAAGGGGTAATTTACTCTTCTTAAGAGGCTTTTATTTATAATTAAGTTTACTTAGTAAGTAGTTAAGTATCCTTGTCCTTAGAGTTTATTATATTATTATTATAATTAAAAAATAAAATTACGGCGTTAATTATATTATCCTATAAAAATAAAAAGTTAGTTAAGTTAAAAATAAAGTTATTATAAAAATTAGACTCGTTAAGTAATAAGTAGAGGCTTTTTAAAGACTTTAAGAACTTCTTAAGTTAATTATTAATATAAGTAGCCTCTATAATTAGTTTATTAATAAGTATTTTTAATTAATATAATAATCCGTTCGGAGTAGCTAAGTAAATACGAAAAGGTCCTTATTAATAATAATCGAGTTTTTTAAAAATTAATATATCGATCTTTTATTAAATATTAAAAACGAGAACTAAATTACTAGTTTATAACTTTATTAATTAAAAAGAGTATAAGGAGTTAAACTAGTTACGGGTTTAGGCTTAGTATTAGGTAACTTTATTAGCTATAGCTTCTTAGTTATTTATTAAAAAAGTAAAAGCTCGTAATTAAACTTAGACTTTTTAATCTATTATATATTTATTCTCTTAATTAAATACCCTTTAAATTACCGTTCTTTTTTTAATTAGAGTCGTTATATAACGACTATAAATAAAATAAAACGGTATATAACCTAATAATACTTTAATAATTATCCTATTTATAAAAAGGGCTATAGTAAGTATAGGTTTAATATCTTTTTTTTTTTAATCTAACTAAATACGAAGTATATACGTAATAAGTTAATAACCCTTTTTAAAGAGCTCGTTAATACGAGGGTTATAAGCTAATATAACTTTTTACTAAGTATTATATTATTAACTAAGCTATATTATAATGCTTATATTTTCTTATCCCCCGTTAATAATTAGAGTATTATAAATCCTATAGTAATAAATAATATTTTCTTAAATAAACTTCGTAATATTTTTTAATATAGCGTTCGTTATAATCCGCACTTTTAAATATTTTATAAACTTATAACGTACTTTAATAACTTTTTATTTATTTATAGACTAAATATTTAAATAAACTTTAAAAAAAGGTTCGTAAATTAGAATTATAAATATATAGGGGTTATTAAAATATCGTAATCTAGTTTTTTAATAAGCCTTATAAATCGTAATTAGCTCCCGGGTCTAAGTATATATTCTTAGCTAGTAATATTATTTTATAAAATAAAAATATATAGCCTCTTATTTTCTATACCTAGATTTATTATATATTTTATTAATTAAGTCTATTTAGTAGCGTTTATTATTAATTACTTAAGTAAATTAGGGATAAGTCTTCGTTCCTTATTAAAATAAAAGTTTATTTTATATAATAAATTATATTACTATTTATTTAAAACGTCTAAACTAATTAAAAAGTATACTAACTAGCCTCTTTAGAATAAAAAAGAATAAGCGATTTATTTAGAGAGATCCGACTATTATTCGTTTAATACTAGTATATTAGTTAGACTATCTATTTCTTATATTTAATTAATAATAGCGTTATTATAACTATATACTATAATAAAAAAGTTCTTTATAACTCGTATTCGTAAGACTTATACGTTAATAAAGTTTTTAATATCCTCGTTAAGCTCTATTTTAACTAAGTTAAATTAGCTAGGGGTTTTTTTTAAAAAGCTATTTATTATAGTATTCTTCTTCTTATTAATATACTTAATTTTAAAATTAAAAAGTCTAATCTAAGAGAGCTAGTATATTATTATTATTAATAATAGGTTATTTATTATATTATTAATTTAAATAACTAAGACTTAAGTATTAGTTTTTAATAAGAAATTAATCCTAAATAAATAATTACAAAAACGCTTAAGGCTTATTAAAACGCCTCGTATTTTAAGCTTTTTAAAGTTATAATTAAGCTCTAGTCCGTATTATATCCCGCTCTCGTATTAAGTAATAATATACTTATTATTAATAATCTAACTAAGTATACTACCTTATTTTTTAATACTAACGTCCGTTATAAAAATAATCCGTCCGGCCTTAGTATTATAATTTAATAAAACTAAAATAAGAACTATAGTAATTACCTTTTTAAATATTTTTATAACCTCGATCTACGGCACTCCCTATTTAAAAAATTAGTTCTTATTAAGTAGGAAGTATAACGGGGCTATTATAAAAAAATTACTTAATTTAGTAATAATAAAAAGTAATAATACTAAAAAACGATCTAATTTTTAAAACGTTTAAGTATTTTATTTATTTAAAGATCTTAAGGACTTTAGCTTAATTAAGCTATTTTTTTTTTATATTATAAAAGTAGTTTATAATAACTATAAATAGCTAGTACTATTACGACTTCGCTCTAAAAATAGTATAACTAACTAGCTTAATATTAACTAAGACTTAATTAATATTCTAAAAATATTTATAAATAAATCGCCGGATCTTAGGATAGTTAGTTAGGTACTTATTATTATAGCGGGATTGCGGGCCTTTAATTATAATATTATTAATAAAAGTACTATAGTATTTCGGAATTAAGTTATAAAAAATACGGGTTTTAATTTAATAAAATTAGGTTATTAAATTTATTACTCTTATTAAGAGAGTATAATATTTATATAGCCTAAGTAGAGTTAAAAAAGTCGTTAAATCGTAGCTTTTTTTATTTAAAAAGATCTAATTATAATTAAAAAAGAAATTTAAGAAGGAGATAAGCTAATTAATAATAAATTCTTTTAAGAACTTATTAATATTAAGTAGTTATTAAGTATTTTAAAAAATAATAATATTAACTTTAGTTATTAAGTTAATTAATTAAAAACTATTATTCTTTTTTATTATTAAGAACTAAGGGTTTTAATACGTAGTATAGCTTTCTTTAATAATACCTTAAGTAATACGTTCTTAAATTATTTTAAAAACTTTTAGTAATAGAG
The DNA here is from genome assembly GCA_030869315.1 of Colletotrichum cuscutae. Lineage (NCBI taxonomy): Eukaryota > Fungi > Ascomycota > Sordariomycetes > Glomerellales > Glomerellaceae > Colletotrichum > Colletotrichum cuscutae. Next base: position 127,833 of record MPDP01000317.1, read on the forward strand.
CTTTTGGGATTAGGATACTTTTTATTTACTAAGCTTTATAAAGTATAATCTTAATTAATTATAATAATATAACTATAGGATTAAAATAGCTATATTTAAAAAAGTCCTATATTAGCGCTTTTTCTTAATTAAAAAGTAATTATTTAAAAAGATCTTATTTATAAAATAAGAGATAGTTATAATTTTTAAAAATAGCTTAGAGTTAGTTATTTATTAATCTAGAGCTTAGTTTTATATTTAAGAACTTAGGTATAATAATATTTTTATAAAAGCCCGATTAGTTTTATAGCTTATTTCTAACTCTTTTAAGTTTTTTAAGCTTTTAATAAGGATTATTATTAAGTATTAATCTATTAGAGGGCGCGTCGTTAACTAGCTAGACCTTTTAGTTTTTTTTTTATATATCGTATTAATTTTAATAATATAAAAAATTTTATAAAAAGCTTTTTTAACCGTTTCGTACTATTTTAACGCCTTTTATTCTAGCTTTATAACTCGTTATTTAATATATAACTCCTCTTATTAGAAAATAAGTATTCTTATTAAAAAATATAAATCGTCTTAGTTAGTAATCCGTTTGGTCTATCTCTAGCCTTATTCCGAGCGGTCGTTATTACTTTTTTAATTTATATAATTTAAAGTTAGATTATATAAAGTATAACTATAATTATAATTTAGTTAGCTTAGTCTTAGTCTAAGACTACTATAATATACTTATTTTTTTTAGTTTAGATTTTAAATAAGGGTTATTAGAACTAATAATATTCTTAGTTATATTATTAATATCTAGTTTTCTAATTTAAAAACTTCTTTTACGTACTACTTAAGCTAAAGTAAAATATCTTTTATATTCTAAAAACCGTTCGTTTTAATTATCCCTATGGGGATCCTTAGTCTCGTATTTTTAATATAGATTAGAATAGTAATTATTAACTTATTATATTTAAAAAATAGCTTAGTATTTTATATAAATAAAAGATTTAATAATAACGGATTAAAGGTCTCTCGCTCGTCCTTAATAAAAGAATAAGTAGTTATTTTAAACTTACTAATCTATATATTTATAAAATAAAAGTTATTAAAAGTTATTTAGCTAATTAAATCGTACTTAAACGTTTATATTTAAAGCTTTATTATTATAGAAAAAATACTAGCTTTTTTAACGTATTATTTTAAAAGAATATTAACTTATACCCTAGTATTTAAAATAATAACGATTATTAAACTCTTATTATCCTAATTTATATTAAATATTTAAACTTTTAACTATAAATTAGCGTTCGAAATTATAAAAATTAAAAGCTTAGAAATCGGGTTAGCGCCTCTAACTCTATTAATCTTAGCTATATAACTCGGCCTTAAAAAGAGGTTCTTATTATATTTATTAAAAAGATTCTTAATATCCTTTTATTATTACTCGTTCTTTACTAAGTTAGCTAAGGACTTTAGAGCTTTTAATAAAATTCCGTTAGTATTAGAGTACTCTTAATTACGTATTAAAGTCGTTATTATTATAGTATATTTTAATATAATTCTTTATAAAAGGTTTATAAAAAACGAGATTAGGGCCTCGAGCCTCTTTTTTATTAGCTTTTTAACCTCGACCTTAAGGTTAAAATTATAAGTTTAATTTATAATTATTATTTTCTAAGTTTTATAAAAAAGAGGCTCTTAAGTTTTTTAAATACTAGTATTAGAGGTATTAATTAGGATTTTAATAAGCTAGGGCTTAGAAATAAATATAAAAGTTATATTCTCTACTATTTTAAAAACCTCGTTATTATCGTCGATTTTTATAATTTCTCTTTTTTAATTAAAAAAAGAAACCGTTTTTTTTTAAAATTATAAGAACTAGCTTAGGCTATTAATTTTATACGTTTTTTTAAAATATAACTTAGTTATTAAAGTACGGTTTTTAAGTAGTCTTTTTTTATAAATAATATAAACGTTTACTTAGTTATAGTAGCCTAAATTAGGTTATATTACGTAAACATATCTAACTATACTTATAAGATTAGCTAAAAGAAGTATAAGTATAGTTTATTAAAGTAGTCCGATTTAATAATTTAGAATCTACTTAGTTAAAAGCTTAGTATCTTCCTTAGTTAATATATTTACTATATAAAAAAAAAATAATATAATTAATAATCGTACGCTTTTTTCCGTTTTTAATTATAATAAAGGGGATATTATTTATAAGCTTATAATTATTACGCTTTTTATAATACTAAGCTCCCTAAGCTAAAATAATAAAATAAGCGTCCTTATTAAAAGTATATTAATCGTAATCCTTAATAATTCGGTAATATTAACTTTAATAGTACTAGTAGCGATCTCTAAGTTTTATAATTAGGGGCTAATTAGGACGCGTAGTACTTATATTAAATATATAAATAAGACCTCGAAAATAAATACTATTTTAATAAATCTTTAGCTTATTTATTTCGTTATTTAAATTAGAATTAGTAATATTATTAATAACTACTTAAGTAACCTAGGCCTCTATCGTTAGTTAGTAATATTACTAATAGTTTAAATACTAGTACTAAGTATTATTATATACTTAAAAAGTAAGAAATCGTAATAAGGTTTTAAGTTAACTCTAATTATTTATAAAAAGTAAACTATATTCTTTTTTATATATAATTATATTAAAAAGTCCTATTTTAAACCTCGTATACTTTATTAATCTAAAAAAGCCGTTTAAAATAACCCCGACTTCCTTTATTACTTTTTTTATAATATTAATATAAAACTACTTATATACGGCCTTAATTAGGCTCTTATTAATTATAATATAAAAGTCTTATTATTTAGTAAGGGTAATTATATTATTAATCTTAGTAAATAGTATTTAAATAGAGTTTAAATTAGAAAATAAAATAAGTAGTGTCTTAATAACTCTTTTAATTTACTCTTTTTTATTTAAGAAGTAGTTAGTATCCTATTTTTTATACTTTTTTAAAAAAAAAATCCTTAGTTTAGGCCTAGGGTAGTTTTTTAATTACGTCCTTAACTAGAGTTTAATAATCTCCTCTTATAATATACGTAATAAGTTTACTCTTAAATTAATCTAAAACCTTACTAATCTCGTACTAATCCTCGAACTTTTTTAAAAAGTTTATAATATTATCGTTTTTAAAAACTATAGTCCCCTCTTAATTAGGGAATAGTATTTTATAAAAACTTATATTTTTTATTAAATTAGGCTAAGGAATTATAAAGCCCTTAGTTTAAAGCGTAGTTATTTAAATCCGGGTAGTAATAGTATTTAAAAAAGTATTAATTAAAGTATTTATCTTAACTTAAGCCGTAACTAGCTTTTTTTAATTAAATTAGTAAATAAATTTATTAAAAAGAGTAGCTTTTTTATTATTAAATAACTCTATAGCTTATAAGTCTTAATAAACTATAAAAACTAGTTTAATAAACGGTCTATTTAAAATAAAAAGGTTAGGTTTATATAATTAAACGTCCTAAGGGATACTAATAGTAATAAAAATAATATATTAATTATTTATATTTATAGTCCGAGGTTATTAAAAATATAGTTCGTCGATTTTATTTATAATTTTAATAATCTTATATTAATCTATTTATTTTAAATAGAGTTTAAAAAGAAAAGAAAAGAGCTATTTTAATAGCTAGAGCGTAGTTATTATTTTAATTAGTATAATTTAGGCTATTTTTTTTAATCCTTACTAAATATATAACTAGAGTTTTAATTAGACGTTATATTAGGCTTATAATAATACTAATTAAAATTATTAATAAGTCTAGTTAAAAGCTAGTTTTACGAGCGCCCTTAGTCCGACGTATCCGTATTTTTAAATAAGTTTATTATTAAATCTCTAGGTTATATTAATTAATAAAGAATAGTTTAATTAAATAACTAGTTATACTTATTAAAGTATTCTATTAGTTCTAATCCAAACTCGTCGTTCGTTTTATTATATTATTATAGCGTTTATATTTAGGCCCGATCTGGTCCTAAATATTTACGTTTTTTTTTTATTTATTTATCTTATTCGCTTATTAAGGTCTATTATATCCCCCTCTTATTAAATAAAAAGCCCTTTTTTATACGTCTTTATTTTTATATCTTAATTATTTAATTACTTTTTTCTTAAATTAAAGTCCTATTACTTATATTTATCTTAATTATTATACCGCTTTTTTTAATTAATTTATTTAAAATATTTTTAATTAAGTCGGGCTTTTTTTTACTTATTCTCTTATTAAAAAAAAAAGGGATTTTTAAAAAAGGAGATTATTAAAAAGGTATAGAGTACGAGGGACTCTCGTAGTATAATACTTTAGAAAAAACTACTAATATTTATAAAAATAATATAAAATACCTTTTTTAATCGGGTTAATACGACCTTAATTAACGGAGTTATAACTAAAAAAAGAGGGTAGTATTAACTAGATTAGAAGGGTAGAGTTCTTAATTATTTTATATTATTACGTTCAAAAATAAATTATTAAAAAGGCTCTAGTTCGATTTTAAAAAAATATATATATTTTTAAAATAAAAATCCGCACTACTAAGCTCCTCTCCTTAATCGGGGCCCTTGTTTTTATATTTTTTTCTAATTAGCTCTCTTATAAATCCCTATACTTAATTAGCTTTAAGAAAAAACTACTAGGACTAATCGCCCTACCCCATTCTAATAAGTTAATTAAACTATTTTAATATATTATATAAGGTATAAAAAAGAGGTTCTAATTATAAATTAAGTAGTTTATAATAATTATAAATAGGGCCCCTTATTAGCCCTTAAATAACCTCGGCTATATACTAAGGTTAAATTCAACTTTTAATTTAATACTAACTTTTTTTTTATTAATCTAATTACTATTATTATTATTATTACGATTAAAAGTTTAATTCGACCTCGGGCCCGTTTACTAAGTCGTTTTTTTTACCCCTTTTTTTTACTCTTTTTACGTAACCTATCCCTCTATTTATATTATATTTTTTTTACTAACGAATTATCCTAATTTATTATTAAGTACTACTTTTATAAAAGTATTAACGAGGTTATTATTATTATTAATTTAATAAATCTCAAGGATCTTTTATTATTTATACGACTATTTAAGGGCTATAATATTTATTAAAAACCTCTTTTTTTTTATAATACTTAGCTTAATAAGATACTTATTTAATAAGTATAAATTAGTATAAACGATCGTAAGGATCGTAAGAAGGTTAAGTTAATTTATAATCCTTTTAAATATAATTAAAATTATATAAGCGAGGTTAACGCCGTTAACTATATAATAAACTTTAAATACGAGTATATTACGTATAATTTACTTACTTTTTATTAATAAATAGTAAATAATATTACCCCGGATTATTAATTCGTCCTTACTAAGGTTCTCGTTAGTAAGGATAATAATATACTCTAACTATAAATTTAAGTCGTCGTTATTTATAAATAACTTATTAATAAATACGTAGAGCCTCGTTAAAATAAGCTTAATAAGCTAGTAAATAAGACCTTAATTATAGTATTATTACTACTATTATAGTCGTTAATTAAGAACGTTAAAATCGCTCTCTATAAGCTCTATAGCTTATATAGCTTTAGTATAATTAAAAATAGCCTCGGGCTAATAAATACTTATAATATATACCTCTCGGGCGAGCTTAGCCCTATATTACTTCTTATAATTAGGGGATTTTAAGTTAATAAGGGTAATCTTCTCACTTTATCCCTTTTATTAAAATACTATATTATCCTCCTTAATTATTAAAATCCCTTTATTAAACGTTAATAAGGATTTTAGTATTAAGATCTCTTTTAGTTTAGTTATAAATTTAGTTTTATAAAGCTCCTTATCCTCTTTTTTTATAAACTTAATATTTAATAAACTTAGGGTATTATTTATTTATATTTTTATAATATTAAAAGGGTCGTTTATATATATAGAGATTAAAAAATAAGAATCGTAAATTAACGTAATTATTAATAATTAGTTAATCTAAAAGTCGTAATATATTACTTATTAATAAGTACTTAACTTAGTAAGGCCGTATAATAGCTTAAGTATTTTAATAATCGTACTTTTTAAGTACTTACTAATTATTTTTTTTAAAAAGTAAGCGAGGATCTTCTTTATAAGCTTAGTTATTAATTAAGTATATACTTATATAATATTACGACTCTAAATCTAGTATCTTTTTTACTATAATAATACTATTAATACTATTATAAGGCGCTAGCTATAGTATTAAACTATAAATAATTAAGTAAGTAGTGTCGCTTTTTTAACGTCGCCGTACTCTTATATAACGTACTTCGATTTTTTATATAGCTATAAAGTACCCTTCCTTTTTATCTCTCGAACTATACGTAATTTAAAAATACGTAAATTTATATATTTAACTAGATTATAAAAGATAAATTAATAAACCCCTCGATCGTATAGTACTTTTACTTTTACTAAGTCTAATCTCTCAAAGGGTTTCTTAGCTATTATAATTATACTATCCTTTTATAATTAGGTTACGAGTATAAAATCGGCCTTTTTTTTATTATATAAAATATACTAATTATAACGTCGTTAGTAATAAATTATTATAATAGTACCCTTTATTTAGGTCTTCTTATATATCTTAGTAATATAAGTATTATTTCTTTTTTATTTTATTATTTATTTATTTTATTATAATAATTCTATTAAGAATAATCTCTTACTCCTCCTTATATTACTAAGGGGATTCCCCTAGCTCTTTTTCTTTTATTAAGCTAATATTTCCTTATTAAAATCGGTATAGTACGGTTATACTACTATAATTAAGATTTTAAATAGTTAGTCTCGATCTCTAATAATAATATATAAGCGTTCGTTAATTAAGTTTAATTTATAATAAGCTTAATTACTATTTAGTAATTTCCTTTTAGACCCTAACGTTTAAATTTAGTAATATATTAAAATTAGAGTTTATATCTAACTTATTATAAATAATAATAGCCTTATTAATTTATCGCTTTATATTTATTTCTTAAAGTACTTTTATTACCTTATTAATTACCTAAGCTCGCTAGGTTATATTTAGCAATAGTAATAAGGCTATTATTATTTTTAAGTATAGTCCGAATATAAAAAGCGTTAGAACTAGTCCCTTCGGGCCTATAGTATTATTATAATACTTAAATACTATTTAAAAATACTCTTTATCCGTAGTATTAGGGTACTCGTTATAAATAATCTTAAACTCTCTTTTTAACTATTAATAAGCTTTTTTTATTTTACTAATATTATAATATACTTTAATAAGTACGATTTTTAACTATATACTATATATAGTAATATTATTTTTAAACTTTGCTAATTTAAAACTAATACTTACGTTAGTTCTAATCTTATTTAATAATCCTTAGTATATATTAATCTATACCCTCTTTAATATTAACTAAATAGTCTTAATAAATAGATCTTTAAAAAATTACGTTCCTTAGAATAATATACCCTCGTTAATAATATATAGTACTAAGTAATTATTTAAATAAAAAATATTAATAAGGATCTCTTAATTAAAATTAAGCTTATTATATAATTTAAACTTAAATTTGCGCGGGCTCTGGGCGTTTATTTAATATTAGTAATTTATTTTTATTAAATACTTTAGAGCTCTTATTTTTATATCGTTCTTTAATTACTTAAGGAGGTTATATAGTTTTATAACTAATAAGTAGCTAAAGCGCCTATATAATCGCTTAAACTCGCCCTTTATAAAATAGTTAATAAATTTAATATTTAATTCGAGCTTTATAAACGTATACTCCTATTACTTTTTAATAAGTATAAACTACTTATTATTTAATAATCTATCCCTCGTATTATTAAATATAATACTTAACTAGTTTATATCCTTTAAATATAATAAAAATAGTATACTTATAAGTAGAATATAAAAAACTATTATACTTAAGCGTATATTAACTTTTATTATACTTAGAGCGTATATCTCTTTACCTAAACTAAAACTAATCTTCGTAATACTTATTATAAACGTATTTAATATAATAGAGAATATTTTTTAAAATACGTAAAATTACCCCTTTTCCCTAGTTAACTATTATAATACCCTTATATTTAAAATAATCTCTTAAAAAATATCTAGGTTATATTATTTATTAATATAGAATATTTATACGAGCTTAGCGTTTAAGTAATTTAAGTAGTATAAAAAGGACCCCTCTAAGTACCCTTAGAATTACTTAGTACCCTATTTCTCTTTAAGTATTAGGAGAGGTACTAATATTTTTTTAAATATTAATAAAATAGAATTCGGTACTATTAGATCTATCTATTTATCTATATTTATTATCTAAGGGATCTTTTTTTATAATTTATATATAAAAGCCTACTTATTAAGAGCTTCTATTACTTTTTATTTATTTAGCCTCGTATATCTTCTAGAGGCTAATAGGGTAAAAAAGGAGTAGTTAATTTTATTAATTTTATTAAAATCTACTTCGTTAGTATAAGGAGTAAGATCTTCTTTATTTTCTAAATTTCTTATTATATACGGATCTTTTAGGCCGTTTGATACTTCTTACTACGTTCTTTAAGTATACTATACTTAAAGATCTTTTTTCTTAAATACATAGTGCTCTTTTATATTATACTTCTTAATCTCGTTTATTATACTAATTAATTAAGTAGGTAATTATAGAAGTAGTTCCTTTTATTAATTAATTAATTAATTTAATTAATTTCTAATTATAAGCTAGCCGCGAGTAAGTTAATTAATAAGGAAGGATTATATAAAGTTAACGATAGTAACTTAGTTATTTTAATATTTTTATTAATTATTAGAGGTTATTTTAATATAATAAACGTCGGCCTTTTATAAGTAATTAAGGGCTACGATTTTTTTATTTTATTCTATTATAAAAATTCTACGTCTTATTACTTATTCTTTATAAAGTTAAATAGTATAATTCTCTTATTACGTTTTATTTAAAAAGGTCGTCTTTTTTATATTAAATACCTTACTAATTTATAATAATAAAAATTAATTACTAATTAGTATTAGTATTCTTATTATAAGGATATTAGTTAATTAGTCCGAACTATAGGTTAATAAAATAGGTTAATTAAACTATTTTAATATACTACGTAAAGTATAAAAAAGAGGTTCTAATCGTAGGTTAGGTAGTTTGCGGTAATTATAAATAGGGCCCCTTATTGACCCCTGCGCAGCCTCGGCCGTATGCCGAGGTCGAATTAGACTTCTAATCCGATAGTTGTGAACAAATGGTGCGAGGTCCAGCAAGAAGACATCCAAGAGGCATGATTCAAGACTCTGCAATTGACCCTTATAGTTGATACTTGCACGGGTCTACTTAGACAGCTGGAAAAAGTCTTGATGTTGAACTTTGCTCTGGTACCGGTCATGAGATCATTCATCGTATCAAACCTATTAGGCTGCTTCTACTGACTCGTCTGACTTTATGCCTGCAATGAACTGGCTAACCTTCGGAGATCGGGTGATTCGCCATCGGCGAGGATTTCACAGACGAAAGAGGCTGTTCGATTTTCACTATGAGATTCAGAGTTGGCAAGCGGCCGAAAGTATTAGATTGCAAGCGGCTGACTCAGGGTTTCTTTTCTGCTGGAGACTGGGCAAGAGATGTGGAAAATGGATCCGGATTGAGTAAATTCAAGAAACCAGGTATACCGAGTGACTGTCGATTCAGCGCAGCTCAGGCTCTAGGTTTTCCTGCAGCCGGCTCAGTTCTGGGTAATATGAAAGCATCTGATGAGTGCCAATTCACGTCTGGTCAGGGTCCTTTCACTGGCACTATCTAGCGTGCTATCATCCTTCTTGTCAGGCTTGGTCGGACATGGACTATGAGCCAGCGCCAAGCGTTGGCGCAAGCGATCCGGTGGCCAAGATTGCCGCACAAACTTTCGCACTGGAGAATTGTTCCAGAGGAGGAAAGGCTAGAATGCTACTCGGTTAGCTTCGCCATACCTACCTAGATCATGGTAATGTGGTTATGCGCATGCTAAGATCCATCGTTGCATGTGACGACAGAGAAATGAAATTGAAGCTTAAGTTGGACTTCCGATCCCAGATATACTCTTGATCTAATCGAAACAAAAACAGAGTCATAGATAGCCCCAATACTCTAAAAAGTCGCAGGCGGGAACAACACGTTTTCTGAGGCATGGATTAGCAGCCAGGCAGCATAACAAAGTTGGTGACATCGGCTAGACAGCCTGCAGGCTGGAGACGGCAAAGTACAGGCAAACTTAGCCTATGATAGGCCAGGTACATGCAACCATCTTCGTCTAATTTCCGAAGTCCCTCAAGAAATCCAGACTTCTCAGATGGGAGAATCTTGGAAGACGAAAAAGGCGTCAAGTAACATTACAAGCCGTGTCTATCTTCCCGTCCAATCCTCTCACCCGGGTTAATCTAACGAATGTCTCGCTTATGTCGTTCCTTTGTTGTCTACAGAATTGCGCCATCAAACCCTCCTGAACTATGTCGAAGTGTTTGCTTGGTGATCTCGTCCAACCGATTGAAGTTGCGCTGACAGAATGTCTTAGCAGTCTGTTGGTGGCTCATACAATATTACCAACAATTGGCTGCGTTGGTATGGCCTAGCACTAGGAAAAAGTGACTTAAGTAAGCCACCGGCGAGCCCTTTCCAACGGTCTGGGAGGTCAATTGATGTAAGTAAGTTTCTAGAAGCCCTGATTGGCTCGCCACCTCGAAGCACCATCTTCATACGCCTCGTCCGTCGAGATCTTTGCTAGTGTACGGCGCAACCACCTCGCCCAGATACGAGCTGGGAAATCACAATCAAATGTTTTGTCGCGTGCGTCCTCTACCAGCCTCGGCCCATTTATGGTGGATTCAGTTAGCCAGTTTATCACCTGCATATCAAATCACATCGCCAGGGTGTCGTCTACCCCAACCCCTGCTACTAAGCTCCTAACTTGATATAGCGCGAGGCTAGCGCCTCTTCCTGGTCGGGCCGGCGTCTAAGACTTGGATAAATGGCTCGCCTATCCCAACGGCTAAGTTAATTATCAGACAAACGATTCGTCCGCGCCCTAAGGAAAAAGCTTAAAAGAGTAACACTTGCGACTTTGCCGTACGCAGTAGTGCCAGGGCCAAAAGGATTAGCGCTATCCCCCCTCGGGCATCCCTGTCGATTCCCCCGCGTCTGGCCCTATATCGGAAGGTATCGCCGTCCACAGCCCCCCCGGGGTTGACTGCGGGGGAAAGTGGATGAGGAGAAGTCGGCCGAGTAGATAGCGCAATGGAGGAACGACAACGACCTTGCCTTAGTAAGTGAAAAAATTTGGTGTGCTGGTGTGTGTGTGCGCTGGTGTGGGTGACATCCCTCTCCACCTGCGTCGTATTAGTGATGATATTCCCATTTACGGCTCGACGGACATGACCTCATGCCGACCAGCCGCCGGTTGGGAGCACAGCAGCCCACATGTGAAAGCGAAAATATGTGAGGGAAATTAGATAGCTCCCGAGGAAGCTAGCTGAGCTGCAACGTGCAGCTGAAGGAAGCCCAGGCTTACTGGTCTAGAGCCGATGGCTATGAGTCGTGTGGTGTTTATCGCGACGTGGGTGACAAAAGGACAAACGCGATTGTCGGATGTTCCCTTTTCTATGTTCCCGTTCCCACTCCCACCCTCTCCCTCATGCAGGGTTTTCCTACAGTCTCCCTCCACAAAGGAAGCTTGTCCCCCATTCTCCCTTTCTCCTGCATGTATCCAGACCACCCAGGAACGAATTGGACGCTCCATCTCCATGTTCACCAAGACTCCTTGAAGCACTCCTGGTTTCACCATCTCCCAATTCGACCAAACTTCACAATCGCTTAACCAAACAGTACTCGGTCAAGAAGAGTACAGAGACATATCATATCATATATGATGATGAAGAAGAACTTCACTCGTCTCGTCGCCGGCGCGGTGTTGCTGGCGAGCGGCGTGGCGGCGGTGGAAAACTGCGCGAGCGTCGCCGTCACAGCTATTCCTTCCTGCGCGCAAAGCTGTTTTCTCGACGGCGCGTCTTTTGTAGGATGCGATAGCCTCGATTTCTCATGTCAATGTGGACAAGAAGCGGCTCTATACGCCGCCATTGAGCCCTGTGTTGCGACGGGCTGTCCTGCCGCGTCGTTCCAGGCTGTTATCAACGGAGCTTCATCCGGTAAGTTCCTCCTTTCCCCATGAACACTCGATCATAAGTATCTATTATCATGACTTGTTGGTCATCATGCGGCAATCAATCTTTGTTGGACAGAAAGGCTGACAAGACCAAGTTTGTGGTTGTGTTGGCGCAGGTGCTGTTGGTGGTTCAACGGTATCCGGGTCCTTCGTCTCAGCCATCTCGGGCTCTTCGTTCGCTTCATCGCCTGCGACCGCAACAGCCACGGCGTCTGGAGGTGCTGGTGGTGGTTCAGCGTCTGCGTCGGCAACGCAAGGCGGTGGCGGCGGAGACACATGGAACCCCCTCCCGACGAGCCCTCCGTTCTCAACGTCGTCGCCCGTCAATGCTGCAGGTCGCCAGTCTGACTCAAGTCTCGCTATACTCATCGCCTTTGTCGGAGTGGCGGTAGCTGCTGCGGTTGCACAATGAGTCGAACTTAGCTTGGAGGCAAGATCAATCTGGAAAGGATTGATGACTTCGCTGAGAATGTTTTGGCCTGGCGGTGGATACCACGGCGGTCGGCTGTTTGCATCATTACTCCTTCTTCAGAACACCGCTTTTACATCATGACTTATGGACGGATATACCCAGAGGCCGGCGACCTACATACTCAGCCCGACTCTTCTTCTACCGACGATCTCACGCGACACAGTCAATTCAAAGCCAGCTTTCTCACAGGAAAGTGAATGACCAGGGCGGAGCGCTCCCATCTTACAACTACACACGATCACTTAGGTCTGTGAGCCGTACGTGGTCGTCTGTAGTTTGTATCTTGAATGGGAGCGCTGGTTTGGAGGACGACATTGTCGAAGATGGGGTTGGTTGTTTAATCCTAATTATAGAACATTTACGCATTGAGCTCGAGCTCGAGCAATCTAGTTGCTTGGCTGATGCCTATGCTTGAGCAGGCCAAATTTGATCAAGGCGATGAACAATGATAAAATGACACTCCTTTGATAGTATCTCGCACTTACATGGGCAAAAGTTCGTACTCGCTCACTCGTCGATCAATTTGAAATTCCTTGGCCTAAGCCGTCCCTGTGCCAATTTAGTTCGACATATAGACCTCATCAATCATGGGGTGGGGTGCAATTGTATTGGACGCATGAATCAGAATCATAACAAGGGCGTCCTCACTTTGTGAATCTTGGATCGATTAGTCCCTATATTGTACACTAACAAGTCAGATAACTCGTTGTGGAATGTCAATTGAAGGGTGACTTTATGTGGGCTGGAAGTTGCGGGAATATTACATGGAAAGCTTTCCTCAAGCTAGGCAAAGGGAAGCCGTTGTTTCCTTGATGCTGGACACAAGGACGGTAAAGACAGTTGTTTACATAGGTATACTTACTTGTGAAGGGCCGCGACAGATCGGACTTGAGCAATTATATAGCTCGAGTTAGGATGACAAGCTCTCGTGTTTGTACGTTATAGAGACCAAGCATGCTAACCCTATGTGGGCAATTCAAACAAGCTTGACCACTCACGGGCCGGCGAAAGGGGTTGTATTGCTGCGAGGGCCTTCCAGCGGGCCGAGGCGACTGAGGTGACGACGGCCCTGTCAAAGATCTCCCGAAACTCCGTCTCTCTAAGTTTGGTCACTGGCAAAGCGTTCAGCTCTTGAGAGAATCTATCTACTCATCGACGGTACCCATATATATATCTATGCCAATCCTCGAGTGCTGACAGCCTACGGAAAATTGAATCCAGTGGGATGGCCTCCAGTGGAATGATCTTCCGCCGTGTCTCGGCAATGTCCGAGTGATTTACTCGCTTTCTGCGTCACGGTTGTAGGTCTAGAAACACGGGCTCTGAGTCTAAGCTTAGTGACATATCATCGATCCGTCTTTGTGAAGCATGTCGGCAACGGAGACCGAACTCTAGCCCAAAGAATGACAAACACCTCGCTCTTTGAAATGACCCTATCGAGTATTACCTTCAGGACGCAAAACTTTGGAAATGAGATGTTGACTAATCGCAAATTCGATGGTGATTTTGCCAGTAGCTTCTATATTTACCTCAGCGGTCCGAGACTTCCACTCAACTCAAGCCCGTAGGGCAGGTGGCTTGCTGTAAGACTGAGAGTCTGGCGTCCTCAAAGCGTTTTTCAAGCCTTTTTTTTCCCAGGAGAATTCATCAACTGGGAAGCCTGTCAAGGGCTTTTCAGGCGTGGGCCTGGGGTTTCAAATTCGGAAGAAAACGAGCTGCTCATCTAGGTTAATATTAACATTAGTACCATTTTATACGTCTCACTATGACTGCGCTTTCCCCACGGGGTAAGACGCAAGATAGCAAGCTCTATCTTCAACCTTACGCGAATGCCGGATGGCCGAATGTTAAGTAAAGATGCGGGGGGCGCGGGGGCGGGAGCAGCCTAGTACTCGCACGGGAGAGCACTCATACGGCCCGGAGCTGATCGGGGAGATTATAAGTCCAACGGAGGCCCCGCATAGGCACCATGCACCGACCGACATGCGACTTTCGCATTCGGAAAGCTGCGTCCACGTTGTCTCATCGGGGGTGTCGTCTTCCGGGCCCAGTCTCGTCCTAAAGATCGTCATCCGATCTCATGATCGCGTCTAAAGCGAGGCCAACAGCCGAGGCAACATGAAAGCTAGGTCAATGCGTGGGGGCAATGGGGTCGTTCTTGAGACACTAGTATTCTCTCCGCACCCGCGGACGCCCGTAGGGAAGAGGTGAAGTCACATTTAGAGTAACAATGACAACTAGACGGTCTTAACCCACATATTTTGACGACTCAGTTGTGTAAAGTGGGTTCATGCAGTGCTTTCCTTGGCCATGCCTATTCCCCTCACCACCGACTACCTACTTGCATGTATGAATCATGGTCCTTTGACATAGTATGCACCACACACGGGTCTTCCACAGAGGAACGGAGGCCGAACGAACACCCCGATACCCCGAGCTCCCTCTGTTCCCCCGTTTGTGCGACGGGTTGCTTGGTAAAACAAGTCGAGAAACACATTGGACGCAGGTTTCTAGGTTTCATCCCATCTCGCAAGCCTCGGCAACTCTGCGTTTCTGTGACACTGAATCAGGAAATCTAGGCGTAGGACCGTCGCCACGGTCGGACATTGGTTGGTTTAGATGTTGCGAGGTGGGTATGCTTTTCATGTAGTAGATAATCTTTCACATGAATCATACAAAAGGTGGCTGAACCCCATGTGCAACATCTCACAGAAGCCTTCTTGCTCGTCACACCGTATACTTGCGTATGTTACTAACAAAACCATCACAATGGCGTCAACTCATCCCGCAGACCTCAAGGTAGACGAGATCTACGACTATATCATTATCGGCGCCGGTATCTCTGGCATCAACACGGCATACTACCTCCAATCTCACGGCCCCAAGAACGCAAGCTACGCCATTCTTGAGGGCCGTCCACGGATGGGCGGGACGTGGGACTTATTTCAGTACCCCGGCATCCGCTCCGATTCGGACATATACACCTTTGGCTTCTCATGGAATCCATGGAAAGGCGAGAACCCCCTCGCAGGCGGGCCCGAAATCTGCGCCTACCTCGAAGAATCAGCCTCCGAGCACGGCATCGACAGACACATAAAGTACAACCACCAAGTCGCCTCCGCGGACTGGAACTCGGCAACAAGCAGATGGATTCTCAAGGCCTCGGTAACAGGGGGAGGAGTTAACGACGGGACAAACGAAAAGCAACAGACAAAGACCATCGCCGCGCGGTTCGTCGTCCTCGGCACAGGATACTACGACTACGAACAGCCCCTCGCCGCCGCGATCCCCGGCATCGACACCTTCCAAGGCCAGGTCGTCCACCCGCAATTCTGGCCCAAGGACCTAGACTACACCAACAAAAACGTCGTCATCATAGGCAGCGGCGCCACGGCCGTCACCCTCGTCCCCAACATCGCCACCGACGCCGCGCGCGTGACGATGCTCCAGCGCAGCCCGACCTACATCATGGGCATGCCCTCTCGCAAAGCCGGTCTGCAGCGCTTCATGCTCTCCATCCTGCCGAAGTCCGTCTCGAGCCGGCTCCTGCGGGTGCAGTATTTCCTGTTGTCGTATATCTTGTACTACTACTGCCAGTGGTTTCCCGGCTCCGCGCGCCGGTTCCTGTTGGGCGCGGCGAAGAAGCAGTTGCCGCCGAATATCCCGCTCGATCCGCACTTTAAGCCGCGGTATAACCCTTGGGACCAGCGCCTCTGCGTGTGTCCGAATTCGGATTTCTATCAGGCGCTGAGGTCTGGTAAGGCGGATGTGGTGACGGATACCATCCAAGAAGTGACGGGCTCCGGCATTGTGTTAAAGTCCGGACGAGTTCTCCACCCCGATATCATCGTCACGGCAACAGGTCTCAAGATCCGCTTCGCCGGGTCAATCGCCCTCTCCGTAGACGGCCGACGCGTGGACCCCAACACGAAGTTCGCTTTCAAGGGCTGCATGCTGCAGGATATGCCGAACATGGCGTACGTGTTCGGGTACGCCAACGCGTCGTGGACGCTCGGCGCGGAGGCGACGAGCTCGTTTTTGGTGAGGTTGTGGCGCGGGATGGAGAAGAAGCGGTTAAGAGCGGTGACGCCGTTGCTCGAGGATCCGAATATGAAGCCGAATCCGATGATGCCGCTCAAGTCTACGTATGTGCGGAAAGCGGCAAAGGCGTTTCCCAAGGCTGGGTCGGGGCGGTGGGCCCCGAGGAAGAATTATTTGATGGATTTGTGGACGGCTATGACGAGTGATGTGTTTGCTGGGATGAAGGTGCAATGATTGTAGGCTCGTGTTGTTCAGTTAACTGAGATGGAGGATGCGATCTCGTGCCTAGTTGAAAGAGCGTTTCGGGAGGTTTGGATGTTTGTGCCTCATCATATAAGCGTTGGCCAAGGGGCCGGAATCGACAGAGTGTCTATCAAAGAACTGCTGGTCTGTAAATGCTCTAATGGTTTCTTGAGTCTATCCATCTAGAAAGCAATCAGCCCTTGCTTGATTTAGACAAATGCCCTCTATCAATGCTGTCTCTAGCCCATCTGTACCCTTTACTCCGGTTGCCCATCAGCCCAAACGACAATATTCTTCGGCGGATCCTCCAACCCATTGAAGAAAGCAACAACATCCTTGTTACTATACCGCATACTGAAGTGCGTCAAAATAAACGTAGTCTTGGGCCACTTGCGCACCACCTTGTCGAGGTCCTTCCACTTGGTATGCTTCGTCTTCTCCGCCTGCGCATCATGCTCATCATACAGGAAACTGCACTCGGTAATCACCACCGGGATCCCCTGCGCCAACCACTCCGGCTCCGCAGCCAGCGTCGACGCCGTCGTATCACCAAGGAACGCAAACACGGGCGTCGTCACCGGCGCCGTCAGCTCCACGCCCGACTGCCGCAGGCTCTTGAGCTCCGGGCCGGGGAGCGAGGTATACTCGGCCTTGAGCTTATGCGTCGTTGTCCGGAAGATGTAGCCCACGGCGGGGACGTTGTGGTCGCACTGGAACACGAGGGCGTCCATGCCCTTGAGGCGCCGCAGCGGCACCACGTCACCGTGTCTGACGGCCGTCGTGACGTGCGTACCCAGAAACGCTCTCTCCCCTTCCGTCCTGCCCTCCTCATCGGTGCCCTTGCCGTCGACCTTGAGACCCACGGCCTCGGCGTCGTTGCTAGTTGTGAGACCGCCGCGGTTGAGGAGGGTCTTTGCGAGGCAAAAGTCGTCAAAGGCCTTCTTCATCTCGACGGGGCAGAAGATGTCTGGTGGGTCTTCGCGCTTGGTGAAGGCCGGGGCGAGGAGGCAGTGGTCTGAGTGGCCGTGGGTGATGAAGATGTGTTTTGGACGTAGGTTGTTCACGACGAGGCCTGCGTCGAGAAGGAGGTTGAGCTGGGGGATGACGAAGGAGGTGTGCCATGCTGCTCTAGACTTGCCGGTCAGGACGTATTGATGGTAAGGTTTGGGGAAGCGCCATTCGAGGATCTCGGACCGGCTTGATTGCGGCAGAGGGGTTGCGAATGTGGCCATTGTGGTGTCGGCCGGGAGTGGTATCTTGGCTGGGTGGGCAGGGGGAGTTGCAGATGACGGTGTCGGCGTCGGAACTGGGGCCGGGGAAATCTGGGCCCGGGGTAGATCCGGGGTAGTTGCAGCTGCTGAGTTTCTTGATAGTACGGATAGAATGCTCTTATTGCTGCGAAGACTGGAATATCCTGTGTGTAGTTTATGTTGCAAACTCTTAAACATGCAACACAGGCGAATGGTTTGTCCCGGAAAGAGCCTTTGCAAGTGCTCTTGCGCTACAATATGGTACCTGGGAGGTTCCCTTGATGCCGATGACTCTTGGACTTGATTGAGGATGACTCTATGCTGTGGCTCAATTAGTTGGTTGCCACAATCTCGAGGCTGACCGATAATAGACAACGAAACGTACCTTGTCCCAAATTGGCAGATGATGAATGTATTACGGGTCCAACTTTGCCCAAGCAATAGATCAGACTGTATGGCTAACGATGTCCCGTTCGACTTTCACCTGACGGAAGTCACAGTTGAGGCATTGAGTGAGCGCAACGCTGGCAGAAATTTTGCTGACGTCATCACGAGCACCCCTTAAGTCCGATGAATCGGACATTGTGCTACCTGCCTTCATCGTCGTTCTGTATTCCGCCTTGCTGTAACTGGTCACGTCCATCACCAAGGTACGGTGATCATACCGAGTACTCAATTTCTCAACTGGCATCGATACAGATTTCAAGACCGCGCTGCAATGTGTAATATGTTTGGGGATTACTGCGCCCATCGCGTGGCTGCACGGCATAGACTACCTCAGGTACTGATGAGGCACTCCCGCATTGGCGCGATAACACGCCCGCTGCATGATTTGTAGGGCAGGTTACTCCATCAAGAACAACTTCAAAAGAGCTAGATATCCTGCCGCAGGGATCGGGGTTCCGTCCAAGACTCTGACGTCCAGCTGGCCTTTCGCACTTTCGCACCTTCGCACTTTTGGGCAAGAAACGGCTTAGTCCTATCAGTGAAATGGGTGAGTTTCCAGATGCCTGGTTGAGGTGCCTTTAGGTAAAGCATTCGACCATGAGAACTCACAGCCTCCTTCTGAATGGTCAGAGCCCCTGACTAAACCCAATTAGGCGATTTTACCCGGTGTTTGCTGAGTGGCCAGGACAGTCACCGCTCGCCCGAACCTGGCAGCGCCTGCGGTTCCGAGCAGGGCCCCACCCAAACGGCCGTGCAAACCGACAACTCCGGTCCCGGAGAGTGGGTCCTTGAGGGTCCACCTCTGATAAGGACACCCGGAGGTTGAGGTCACCAGAGCTTATCGTCTAGGGTTTCCCCATCCAGCCCCTCGTCCCGCCCTCCCCCCCACTTTCTTCCATGTGTCTCTCTCCCCTCCACGTCTCTTCATCTGCATTACTTTCGAAGACCACGGATTCCTTCATGCTCCCCAGCGCTTGAGCTAACCTGGAGTTTCATGGAGTTCTCTCGAGTCCCGGGAGACGAATCGTCGGAAATGCGCAGCTAATGCACAGTCTGTGTGCGACTGTCCTTATCGGGTCGACCAGACGAAACGTTGACCACGCCTTACAACTCCATTCATCATCCTATCCTGTACCTCAATTCCGGAATACTAAGAAGCTAAAGTCAAAGCTCTTATCAAACCAATTCAGACGTCTCCACCTTGTCCAATGGCTTGACTTATCAAATCGCAACGGCTTACAGCGCCCTTTGCCAATTGCCAATTGGCGTGACGCGCCACATCGCTTGTGCAAGGTACGGCGCACCTCGTTTGTCGTCTGAACGGCCCCCGAGCAATACCCCAGGTCGCTTTTCTGCGTAGGCTTGCATTGCCTGATCCGGCTGGTCTTGGAGGGACGAGTCGCGCATCGGATGAGAACAAGAGAGCGCGCCTATCTTGCGCGCTCCTGGTCGGAAGAAGAGGGGTGAGGGGCCTCACTCTGGGGATCCCCTTGATCGATTTGGAGATATAAGCTGTAGCTTTATCCAGAGCTCGACTTCCCTCAATCCCCAATTGCAATTCTCTCGATACCCTCCACACTCGCCATTGACCTCTCGCAAGACCAGTTTCTCGGTGACAAGGAAACCTGTATAACCATACACACAGAGGATCTACACAACCACAGAGACATACACAATGGCACCGCCGCACCCTCTAGATCCCCTCTCTTCCGCAGAGATTGAAAAGGCCATCGCCGCCGTCACAAAGGCCCACGGCGATGTCTTCTTCAACGTCGTCTCCCTCCACGAACCCCGCAAGGCCGAATTGACAAGATGGCTCGCCTCGCCCACGACAACACCCCTCCCCGCCCGCATCGCCGACGTTGTCGTCATCGCAAAGGGCGGTAAGGTCTACGACGGCCTCGTTGACCTCGCCTCGGGCGGCATCACCAAGTGGGAGCTCATGCAAGGCGTGCAGCCCATCGTCAGTCCACCTTTATCACGATTCTTGCACCCGCGAGTCCCAGACTGACACCACAATCACAGATCACAATGGAAGAACTCCAAATCGTCGAACACATCTGCCGCACCGACCCAAAAGTCATTGAGCAGTGCGAAATCTCCGGCATCCCCAAATCCGACATGCACAAGGTCTACTGCGACCCCTGGACAATCGGCTACGACGAGCGCCACGGCAACACCATCCGCCTCCAGCAGGCCCTCATGTACTACCGCCCGGACCCGGACACCTGCCAGTACCAGTACCCCCTCGACTTCTGCCCCATCTACGACGCCGACAAGCAGGCCATCATCGCCATCGACATCCCCACCGTCCGCCGGCCCCTCAGCAAGGCCGCCCCCGTCGACTACACACCCGCCGCCGTGAAGAAGCAGTCCGGCGGCTACCGCACCGATCTTAAGCCCATCAACATCACCCAGCCCCAGGGCGTCTCCTTCCAGATGCAGGGCCGCCAGATCGCCTGGCAGAACTGGAACTTCCACATCGGCTTCAACTACCGCGAGGGCATCGTCCTCAGCAACATCACCTACAACGACAAGGGCAACGTCCGCCCCATCTTTTACCGTCTGTCCCTCGCGGAAATGGTCGTCCCCTACGGAAACCCGGAGCACCCTCACCAGCGCAAGCACGCTTTCGACCTGGGCGAGTACGGCGCCGGATACATGACAAACAGCCTCTCGCTCGGCTGCGACTGCAAGGGCGAGATCCACTACCTCGACGCCGAGTTCCCCACCCGCAACGGCGGCGTGCGCACCATCAAGAACGCCATCTGCATCCACGAGGAGGACAGTGGCATTCTCTTCAAGCACACTGACTTCCGCGACGACTCTGTCATTGTCACCCGCGGCCGCAAGCTCATCATCCAGCAAATCTTTACCGCCGCAAACTACGAATACGCAATCCAATGGATCTTCCACGTAGGTTCCCTTTACTGAAGAATACCAGAGACGAGAGACTAACACCCCACAAGCAAGACGGCACAATCCAGCCCGAAATCAAACTCACCGGCATCCTAAACACCTACTCCCTCAACCCAGGCGAAGACACAAAAGGCTGGGGCACCCAAGTCTACCCGGGCGTCAACGCCCACAACCACCAGCACCTCTTCTGCCTGCGCGTCGACGCCAACATCGACGGCCCCCGCAACACAGTCTTCGTCGCCGACGCCGTCGCCTCCGACGCGCCCGTCGGGTCCCCCGAGAACTTTTACGGAAACGCGTTTTACGCCAAGAAGACCAAGCTCGATACCACGGGCAAGTCAAAGACCGACTACGACGGGTCGACGAGCCGCACGTGGGAGATTGCGAACACGGAGAAGCTGCATCCGTACAGCGGGAAGCCGGCGAGTTATAAGCTTGTCAGTAGGGAGGTTCCCGGGCTGTTGCCCAAGGAGGGTTCGTTGGTGTGGAAGCGCGCTGGTTTTGCGCGACATGCTGTGCACGTCACAAAGTGTAAGTTCCCCTTTCCTCATCTCTCCCCCTTTTCCCGTCATCACCCTGAATGGACGGGGGAAAAAAAAACTGACCAACCCCAACAGACCGCGACGACGAACTCTGGCCCGCGGGCCGCCACGTCCCCCAAACCTCGGGCGAGCCCTCCTCCGGCATCCCCGAATGGATCGGCGACGGCACAGAGTCCATCGAGCAAGAGGACATTGTCCTCTGGCACACCTTCGGCGTCACCCACATCCCCGCGCCCGAGGACTTCCCCATCATGCCCGTGGAACCCATCACCCTCCTCCTGCGGCCGCGCAACTTCTTCGCGAACAACCCCGTCATGGACGTCCCGCCTAGCTACTGCAGCACGCCGAGCCAGGTCGCGGCCGGCAAGGGCGCGCTGGAGGCGGCGGATGGGGTGAGCAAGCTTGCTTTTACGGGCGGTGCGGCTGCTGGGGAGTCGTGCTGTGCGCCGGGGAAGAGTAAGTTGTGAGGTGGTGGCGGTTTCTGTACTGAGGAGTTTTGGATGAAGCGGTCTAGATAGATATTTAGGCTTGCACATAGTATTGGATAGCAATCTTATCTAACAGCACATGGCTGGTTTTCTTGCGTACTGTCTGATAGAGTTCTATCCTCTCCAGACCCGCGGCGCTTTCCCAGGGCCTTATTCCAATCGAGAACAAGATTTCCGCCCATCGCCCATACCCGCAAAGAACCGTCGAGTACGATAGCGTAGTGGGACTGTACGATAATGAGAGTCGATATTAGCCGCTCAAGACACACGTCAACTAGACACCAAAGGCAGAAGATCGTGATTAGTCTCTTGCACTCCGTTAGCATGAGCACTCTGACACTCGGGTGCGGCACGTACAACGCAGATGAGGAAACTTGTGATAATGCCATCTATGTCGGACAAAGTAGACAGCAGGAAACGTCTGGAGTCCGCCTTGTGAATGATATTCGGTCTGAGGTCTTAGATAAGCTCTGGCTTGATCGCCGCATCAGGAATATTGTATTGCCGCTGGTCTCATGGACTTTGGAGGTAGTGTTCTCGGGAGTAGCAGCATCCTCTGGGTCAGGATCCTCGGAAGCGGTTTCCGTAGCTTCTTTGGCGAACCGCAGACGAGCCGAGAGACGGCTGAGTAGCAAACTCGTCTCGGGATCATAAGCAGGCGCTCCATCGAGAGAGACGTCATCCTTGGGCGCGGTTCGGGGAGGTCCATGAGCGGCGTCCATGGCAGCGATGTATCGCTTGAGGAAGAGCTGCAGGTCACCCTCATGGGCGAGGAGATACATCATGACTTCTGTGTCGACCCTGTTATTTCCAAGTACATTAGCCTCAATATGTTTTGAAGTCCAGATAGTATGGAGAAAGAAAGAAGGGGTGACACGAACACTTCCTCCTTTACCGCGCGGTCGACGATGGCCTTGCAGCGACGCGCTTTCTCCAGGGACATCTCCAATATGGTGATCAGTGGCTGCGCATCATCCGACATGCCAGGGTGGAGGATCGACACCGCGAGCATGACTAGGTCGACATGCCGAAGCGCTTCTTCCGCATGCTCAACGTAGCCTTCCGGGCTATCAATAAGCAAAGAATGTAGGACGGTTTGTTTTCTAGAATCCAGTCTAGGTTCCAGGAGCAGCGCCGCAGCAGCCTTCTCCACGTGGGAACTCGGAGCTCCAGAGCGGAACAGCGTCATGACGGAGTTGAACCGCGATTCGAGTTGTTCTGCGAGGTATTAACATGTGGAAGGTACGGGGCGAGGCAATTGGGCTGGCTTACCTCTGCCGAAATTGGGTGGCTCTGTTCCGTTGGGAGTAGCCATGGCTGCAGAGTGTACATCGTGGTGATAGCGTTCGGGGCGAGAGAGAGAGAGAGAGAGGAGTATACCAAGCTCCAGTTGATGACGTTGAAAAGGTGAGGAGGGCGAGAAAAAGAGGAAGAGAAAGAGAATCAGGAGGAACCCCCCACCCCCAAATGAGGCAGCATCATCTCAATGGAAGGACCTAGCACAGGCAACCGTACCTGCCGACTTTTGAATTCAGGGTCGCGTTGGAAATCTTCTTGATTGGAATAATTGAATATCGGTGGATGAGACAAACAAAGACATGATGAATTCGCTTTCTGGAAATACGAGTGGCGTGTCTCTGAGGAGCGTGCCTCATAGCCAACTGGCCGTGTGAAGCTGCCAACTCACCATTGATTTAATTGAGAAAGAAACGGTCAACTTCGTATTAAAGCGTGCACATCAGATCATGTGATGGTATGTAATCAATTCGACAATAAGTTTGTCGCATCGTATGGCTAAATCCCTCAAGCAGATATTCCTCGCTTCCTGGAGCCATCTAGGGCTTCCACCTGAAAGCAGGGTGCTTCCAATCCAAATCACTCTCTTCTTGTCTCGATAAGCCCTGCAACTCGGCCTCGACGTTTCGGGCCTCACGTCTACGGTTGTCTCGCTTCATCCAGAACAACGTGAGAGTCGAGGTAATCAGAATCATGCTGCAGGTCGCCAGGTTCAATCCGTTGCCGATTGGGTAGTTGGGTGCGTCCCATGGCAAGAAAGCCCACTAAAGCCACGAGTTAGTATACAATCGAAGGCTACAATGGGGAAGGGGGGTAGGCTTACAGTTGAAATGAGGCCTCCCACGTTGCCAAACATAACGTTTGTTCCAATCGCTGCGCTACGTGCCGTGTCGGACACGACATTCGCGGCGACCTGGGCGTTTGTGAGGGCGCCGAGGGCGAATACAGCTGACGTGATGAGGAAAGTGGCACCGTAGCGCACTGAAAGGTCCTTTGAAGCCAGGAACATGATATAACCAATCATTGCTAGCGGTGCAGACATCATGAAGAAGATCTGTCGGCGATCGAGGCGCCAGCTGAGCAGTGGCAGCAGGACGGTGAAGAAGGCTCCAACAACGTAGGGAGGGACGGTGAAGAGTTGTTGGCGCTGAACAGTCGCCGTGGGGTAGATACCCCTGACGATCGTTGGCAGGAAGAAAGCAAGACCTTGAACAGTGACGTTGTTCAAAAGGAAGACGAACGATGTCGCCAAAGTAAGAGGTGCGAAGATTCCCCGACGGAGTTTTTTGGTGTCCATCTTGTCGAGAACTTGAGTCTGACCAACACGCTCAGAGCGAACACGGGTCTCGGCGAGATCCTTTTCAGCCTCAGTAAGCCAGCGAGCAGAGGCGGGGCGGTCGGTAAGGGTAATGAAGCCGATGAGCGCCAGCCCGATTGTGATGATTCCTTCAATGGCAAAGATCATGCGCCATGTATGGATGCTTCCGAATCCATCGAGGCGAAGAATGGCAGAGGCCAAGAGACCACCGAAAGCTCCAGCCAAAGGCGCCATGACAATGTACAAGCTGAGGCGGAAGGCGAGTTCGGATCGTCGGTACCAGCGGGACAGGTAATAGGCAATACCTGGCAACATTCCAGCCTCGAAGATGCCGAGAAGGAATCGGACTGCCATGAGCTGTGGGACGGTGTGGACGAAAGCAGTGCCGACTGAGCAGATGCCAAAGAGCAAGGTGGTAAGGGGGAGGAACCATCCGGGCCCCATGACCTTGCAGAGGATATTGGCGGGAATTTCGAATAGAATGTAGCTGATGTAAAAGACACTGAGTGTTCCATTGTAGTCGTAGCCTGCCATGCCGAGGTCCTTCTCGAGACCTGCAATGCGAGCGTTGCCTGGGGAAGTTGTAAGTCGTTGTGAACATTGTAACGAGCCGAAAAAAAACAAACCAATGTTGGCTCTGTCAATGAAGCAGAAGAGGTAAAGCAGAGCGACCGTTGGCACAATCATGAGATCGATCTTTAGCCTAAGCTTTCTCTCTACGGTCGGGTCGTACGCAAGAGACTGCTCGGTGTGCCTGACGATAAGGGGTCAACCAGGTTTCTGGGTAGTAGTGCGCTGTACGTGTCTTACTTTTCCGGGTCAAGCTTCGCGTCGTACGAGGACCTTTGCGCCATCTTGGCGTTGATGTCGTCGATGTTCTCGACGGTGGGCTTATCGTTACTCATGATGAAAGGAGAACGCGGTGCGTCGCTCAGCCGAATGCCTTTGTGAGCGAAATGTCGACTTCGGCGTGGTGTCGAAGAGGTAACCTGGGGTAGGGAAACTCTCGAATCTGGCAGGGGATGAAGGACCCTTTTCAATGTCGAGACGGCTGACTCAACAAAACACTGTCTCAAGGGGGCCAGCTGGAAATCCCGTAGGCTGGTCCAGGCTGGCGAGATAGACATCTCATTAGCGACCCTTGTCTTTCCCCCTTGTCCCAGATTGGAGGTGGAGGCGTGGCACCTAGCTACCCCAGACGGGTTATCCCACACACCAAACAACGCGGGGTAGACATCCACAAGAGCGGACGCCTCTTTTCACATCCAATCTGCATCGGGTGCGAGCTCGGGAAACGGCACCAAGCCAGCACCAAGCAACACTTGCAGGACCGCGGCCCATGTTATCGGATCCATTACACTCCCACATCGGGGGACATGCCAGCCAGTGAGGAAGATGCTCACTCTGATGACGTGTTGAGATGGTAATTTGGGTCTGCTACGACCGTTGCAACGATGCCAGTCTCAGGGATGGCGAACAAGCAACAATGGTGCAAGATTGGCGATGTGATGAGGTGGATGTATGTTTACGCGCTGCAGCAGCTGCTTCTTCGAGGTATCTGCAGCAGCAGACACGAATATTTGACCGAGTCTTCTGTTGCAGCCGTGCCGATAAGCAGATTTCAGAACTGCAGCTTCCCGAATAGAGCATCACATTGCGCCAGCTTCTGTGCCTCTCTCCCTCCAGACCCGTCGACAACGGCTTTGGTCGCAAGCAGCCCTTGTCCAGCCTTCCATGTCGACTAGGCTCAACTCGGCGTAATTGGGGAGGAATGCAGATCACGCTCCATTCCCGACACGTTTCGGGAGTCAATATCGGCACTCCTAGTCGGCAACCAGAGCACGAGCTTAGATTACAGGCCGCGGGCTTTAGATTCGGGCGTGCATCTGTACGGGGGAGAAAACCACACCGGGCACAAGTTGCAGCTGCCGTTCGTGCGTGCGTGCGTGGGGCGGATGCGAACTAGGTAGCTGGACCTTGTCAAGCACGGGGTTTGAGCGCCGCATCATATATCAGATGCAAGACCTCCGGAGAGCCGATTGGAAGATGTCGCGAATGGTTGAGTTGGTTTTCCCATGAAGGCGCGCGGCTTCATCCGCTATTGCGACGTGCCAACCTTGGAGTCGTGGTGATGGAACTCAAATTGGGGTCCGGCGGAGTCTAGTCATTGTCTAGTCGTCCGTGGTTGTGAATAGGCTGGGACACCACGTTGCTGTCCCCCTACCCCTCTTGCTTTCGACAGTTCGACCCCCATCTTCCATTTCTCCAACTTTGCTTTTGGTGTTCGGATGCTGTGGCCAGCTGATCTTTGGCTTGTTGAGGCGTTTTGCTGACTTCTGCTTGCAGTGAAGACCGCTCTGAAATCCGGGATATCCGCTGCTCGGAAAGTCCGCCAAAACATGTTCATCCCTGAATCCGCAATGGGTCAACGGATTGTTGAGTATTCCGCTAGCTCGGAACGATCGGTGATATAAGAAGACGCCAAATTCCTCATTGCGACGGCGTACTTTTCCCATCGGATCTGGATTCATCGACTATCGGAAAGGGGGTGCGGAAGTCCTCTCTCTGCGACTTGGCCTACCGGGGTTGGTGCTCTGCGCCGTACGGAAAGCGTCCACGGCTTGTGTCCAACGGGTTCCGAGGTTACAAGGCAGACCATGAGCGTCTTCTCTTGGCAAATGAAATGCCTCATCTTGTTTCGCGGGGGTGTTAATTTTTTGGCGCCGTCCGAGTGAACAATTGGTGTTGTCCATGGCAGATTCGGCGAACTCTTGCCCAAACGGTCATTGACCAGGCAAGGCAATGTCGTTCACCAAGACGGATGATTGCCCACGGTCGAGACCTCGTCAAGCTAGGTAGGTATAGCATCCGATGGGGGAGCTGATCCGGGGAAGAAAAGGGACGCATCCGAAGCCCAGAACCTGGAGAAGCGGGAAAAGCTAAGCTTAACGTCGATAGCGTCGAATCCCGCCAGATTGGGCCGTGGCTGTACTCCGTACATAGTCCCACGCGAGATGGCGTAGATTCATCGCATGGAGACACACACATTGAATGCATCGACTAAGGCAGCTCGTGTGTTCCCTGAGGCCTCAACCTGCATCGAATTCCGAAGATGTAGTCGCCCAAACGGTCGTGCGAGGGCTGTGGGCGAATATCTACCACATGAATGGTTTCTTTGCCCAACGTGCTATGCTTGACTCTAGATAGTTGGTGCTGAGTAGGTGCCTTGGCTGTTGGAGGGAACGGTTCGATTGAAGTTCTTTTGAGAGTTTTGGTTTGAGAAAGCAACAGCCAGGTAATGGTCCTTTCCGGCGGCAGTCCGGTCTAGAATCCGCGGTCCATCTGGGGAGTCCCCAGAACAGTACAGTCTGATGTAAACGAACGATAGCAATTGAGTCGTGGATTCGTGGTTAATGGGCTGAGAACTTTGAGAGGGGCATCGCCTGAGCTTCCTCCTTGTGGACCAATAAGATGCCAGAACCGAGTACGTACCGAAGACACGATTTGGTTGGACAACGACGACCCACCGTGGCGGGCCTCGCACGTGCGTTTGCTTATCTTATCCCGTATGACATAAGCAGATACGTACCGGAGCAGATAACGCACCTCAGGTCCAAGGGACGGGAAGGAGCAGACAGCAAAGTACGTATTCGTACAATGGTTAGACCCGAAGGAGAACTCGACGACTGACACCGCATTCTCTTCCAAACCACAACGCACATTTACAAAGCTGCCTCGCCTCATCTGGTTCTCTTATGCCATCGAGTCAGTCTCACCACGCCGCTGTGCAGATTTCCAACAATATTCACTCAGTGTTCAATAGGCAGAGGGCAACGACAAGCAAAACTGTAATTTGACAAGCAACAGCCCGCGCACAAAGAGAACAATGCCAAAATCACAAGCGCAAACTACCAATGCTCCCCCGGAATGGGGACACCCCGGCTCCCAACGTCTCCTTAACGGCCAATAGGGCCGCCATCGGGCACCCAAGTCGCTTCGACGGTGGAGAATTTACAATTCTCCCAAGGCCCCAGAGTCCAAGGGCCCCTCTCACACATCCACCACGCCTCACGATTCGCGACTCTGATAGCCCACACCGGGACGCCCTATCACTGCCGCAGTGCCCCAGACCGGGCGGCGGCTGGTTGGGCAATGGGCACACAGCGTCTAGAGACTAGAGTGCAGACCGCACCAATATTTGGTACCCGACGTCATCGAGCAGGGTGGCGGTCAACTCGAACCCCCACAGAGACAAAGCTGAGCAAGGCATGTTGGCGCAGCGAGTCGCAGCCCAAGCACAGTGACGGCAGAGAAGCCCGCCAGTTTCCAACTGTGTTCTGCGGAAGAGGAAGCGCAAGGCAAGGGCCGAGGCGGGAGCGAACGCTATGCCAAAGGGCAGACGAGACGAAAGGACGAGACACTTGACAGCGAAGAAAGAGTTTGGAAGTTTCCAACGTCGGCCCATCCCACTGTTACAACTTACGCCGCCCGGACGACAATTAACCTCTTTTCCCACACACCCATCCGACGGTCTGGCATCCCCCATCCTCTCCATTTCCCGTCGATCCGTTCAAGCCCAACGACGGGACCGCGGTCCATGGACGATGGGACACCCAGCGGGCTCCATGGCTCCGTACGGGGATCCCGCTGTGCGCAGCCTGGTAGATCTGGCCTGGAATGGAGTCTTGGACTCGCTCGTGGCTGCGCTTTTCCAAACAGGCGCCCCGTCGATGGCTGCCCAAGCGGCGACGTCAGGTTCGAGAGGGCACAAAAACGGACTGGGCCACTGAGGCTAAAGGCCGCGTTGGACCGGGTCTGGAATGGTCAGAGGGGCAGAATCGCAGCGAAAAGCAACGACGCAGGCCTCGGGAAGGGCTTTTTACAAGGAGTAGCCTTGTTGCCACAGCCCTCTCGTCTCCCGCCAGGTTTGGACGACGGGTGTGATGACCGATACGGTGCTGATGGCCCTCGTTAAGGACCGGCAATCACTGTCGCTCCTCGCGCAAAATGCCATGCTGCGGTCAACAGCTTGTCCAACGATGAAACAGGCTTTGGATACCGAGTTCGAATGCACTTTTGCATCCCTATTGGTGTTTCTGGCATCATGCGGGAGAGCTGCGGGCCATCAGTCCGTCGCATAACTAACAGCGGCCATCTTCTCCCTACCAGACCGTTGGACCATCCAGAGAAGGCCAGACAAGCTGGGATCATCGCTCAAGCAGCATTGCCAACACCACCATCTTCCTCGTTCGGTCTGACGAACCAAGCCAATCCTGTCCTGGCTTCCGTCCGTCGTTCCAAGAAGCCTGCTTTTCCACTCCACCACAAATCACCGTGTCGTGTCCAAGACTTAAACTACAAAACCGCCTCGTTTCTTCCCAGCCACCACCTTTTCGTCTGTCTGTTCTCTTTCCGCAAGGACCCTTAAAAACGACACCACTCACGGCTTAGACCAGTGCGAGTGCCCGTATCACCTTTCGCAGCTCCGGTGGTTCAGCAAGAACAGTCAGCTTCAGGATCGTTGTTGGGGAGTGTCGAGTAGACGGAGGACCATTATCGGGTCTCCTGTCACAGGCCCATTTTCGTGAGGTCAGCTGGTAGAGTTCCAGGTTGCTTCCTGGCTTCACATTGCCTTCTCATAGGCCTATTACCACCCACGCCTACCACCACACACGACACACACAAGAGAGTCTAGAACACCGAGTCCAGTCACTTGTCGAGTTCAGTCCGGCTTTCCATCGCATCACCCGTCTTCGCCCACTACCATACACCAGTCAGCCAAACCACGAAGAAGGGTTCATCGCCTGCCTCACTCACTCACCCACTCACTCACTCACCATACATTGTCAGTGTTACAGTGTCACATACCAGTCTCAAAAACCCTGGAAGAAGCCACTCGCACGCCACTCTAACGCAGGGCGGCGCCGCTACTCCATTATCCAATCCAAATTCCAAAATAGCCCACTGGACCCAAGGTGGGTCAACGGCCTTCACCGACACTACCGGCGCTATTAGCCTGGGTTCGCATACCTTACGTTAGGGGGCCAGCCATCCCACCACTCACTCACTCGCTCTCTGCTGCGACACTGGAACACACACATTATTCCCGCTTTTCCCCTCTTTCTTCGCTCTCTTCTGGCCCTCTCTCCCTAGAGGTGTCGTCATCGCCCTGATTCTCGACTCTCGCAATACGAGCGACTTCTCTCGAGATTCACAACCACGAACTCCTGTCATCACCCGATCATTCCACAACCTCCCGGGAACAACCCATCACCTGTGACTTCCCGGATCCCTAATTTCACGACCACCGCTATTTTTCTGCAATATTTTGTGATACCCGAGATCGACTTTATTTTCACTTCCAACCACACATACGTTAACCATCAACCAAAATGGCCGGCCGTGCTGAGCGCTGGGACCGCGACCGCTTCATGCAAGAACGGGAGCGAGACCGCTATCCAGATGATCGTCGCTATCCAGACGAACGAAGCAGATTCGAGGAAAGAAGCCGCTTCGAGGAACGTGATGACTATCGCCCACCGCCTCGCCGCGGCAGAGATCATTCCGATGAGCGCTTCGACCGTGGCCCATTTGACCGCGGACATCGCGGCGGATACGAAGAGGATTTTGTAAGAGACCGCCGCTACGTCGAAGAAGACCGTTATGGTCCTCGTCGCGGAGAACCTTTGGACCGGGAGTTTGATCGTCGTCTTTTCTTCGAAAGAGAGCAACGAGAAGTCCGTGAGGCCTCGCCACCACGCCGCCCGACCATGCTCCGTCGTCAGTCTTCCCTCGACACCTTCGACCGTCGCCCCCTCCGCTTTTATGAGCGTGAGGAATATCCCCCGCCAGCCCGCCGAGAAGATGTTCGCCCTCGCGACGATTACCGGGCCCCTCCGTACGTCCCAATCCCTCTGCCCCGCACCCGCCAGCTGGGCCCCGCACCATCTCAACGATACGACGAGATCCAGATCGCCGAACCAGGTTACTACGGCGACGAGGAGTTCCGCGGCATGCCTGAGCGGGTGAAGGAGCGTGAGGTCGTTACTTCACGCCGGCGTAGAGACCGCAGCCGAGAGTCTAGGGTGTCAAGATCAACCAGAAAGAGTTCGCACCGAAGCAGCTCACGATCAAGCAGCACCTCCAGCAGGTCGACCAGCACCACCACCAAGACCGCGACGACTGTTCGCAGCTCCTACCCGAAGAAGGGCAAGACCCGCATCCCACAGCGCCTGGTTTCCAAGCGCGCGCTCATCGACCTGGAATATCCTTACATTGAAGAGGCAAGTTTCGCTTCAATCGAGTGCGCCAACTTTGAACTAACACATCATTTCTCAGGGTAACACCATCATTGTTCTTAAGGCTCTCGGCCAGGACAACATCGATGAACTCCTAAAGCTCAGCGAGGAGTACAAGCAGAGTAAGTGATTCCATGTGCCTTCATCCATCTGACTGCAGCTGACATGATGCCAGGTGAATTGGAGATTGCCGCAGCTCGATCATCGGCTGGCAAGCATGAAGAACGACACGAGGAGATTTACACCATCCCTCCGCCGGTTGCCGCCCTTCCCCCACCGCCCCCGACTGTCATCCATGTCCCTCCTCCTCCACCGGCGCCTGCTTCAGTGGCGCCGCCTCCCGCGCCCCCAACCGTCGTTTCTGCTCACCCTCCCGCGCCCCCAACCGTCGTTTCTGCTCACCCTCCCGCTCCCCCATCCGTCTACTATGAGGCGCCTCCTCCGCCACCTCCCGCTCCCGTTCAGGAGGTGGTCAACAAGACTACCATCATCCGCGATGTCTCTCCTGCTCGCAGCTCCACATCCTACACAACATCGACGACCGCAACACCAGTCGTATACGAGCGCCGCGAGTACAGCGAAGAGGTGCCTATCGGACCCATGGCGGTCGCTGAGCGTCGTCGTAGCCGGTCTCGGTCTCGCAAGAACATCAGATCCGAGATCAAGGCTCTCGAGGCTGAGCTTCACGAGCGCAAGCACGGAAGGAGCCGCGAACTCGTCCGTGCTGAACAGATGCCTGATGGCGCTGTAGTCCTCTTCGAGGAGAAGGTCGAGAAGGTCGAGGAGCCGCGGCGTGGAGTGCGGATTGAGAAGGACAAGAAAGGTAGGATGGCCATCAGCGTACCAAAGTACTACTAAGGTACGCTTCGTCACCGTCTCGTCAAGTCAGAGCCCAGGCTAACGCGAGAGTTTTCAGGTCCTCCTCCTGGAATCATGCGCGCTATGCTGGCAACTCTCACATAAGTTACCTGTGCCGGCCAGGCGCATGACTTGTCATTCAGTACGAGATTGAATGTACAGAAGGCAATTTACAGACCTCGTACACTACGAGACGGACCTTGGTGCATTGTTTATCAGCAGGGAATTGGATTGTTCAGGACGATTTTACCATTATTATTCCCCAATAAAAAAAAAGGAACTTCGTTGGCTTTGCAATCCCGGGAAGGGATTTGCATACATGTATGGATGGGATTAGTAACCCTATAGTTTCACATGCCCCAACGCAGGTTTTGGGGCATGGTTTGTCGCCTCTAGGTACTGGACGATTTACCGGTATACTCTTTTTGCTCAAGGTAGATGGAGCAGGTTACGAATTTATGATATCTATTTTTTTGACGTTGGGATATCAACCACGTTATGTTAGCCCCTTGTGAATTGTATCCCATCATGGGTAACCAACCTATTGATTTATGCACGCGCAGGCAAATAGCGCTTGAAGTTTGGCCTGACAAGAGCCTAGTTCATCCGGAGGTTATTGACACGTCGGCGCCGTACCTGAGATACAGCTACCGAGGCAAATGAGAACAGCGCATTCACCACGGCCTGAACCTTCAGTCGTCGACTCGTAAGCTGTGTTTCGGCCCCGGTGGCAGCTCGGGAGTAGTTTTCCCTTTGCCAAAATATCATAGAAAAGCCCCATCATGACAGTGAGCAGTCGGTTGGAGCTTGATGACTGAAGTAAGTTGAAGATAGGGTGACGCGTACGCTCAGCTCGTAAAGGGTTCCCTCCAACCCCATTCTTACGAGGATGGCGTTTTCCAGCCCTGTCGAAACAGGTCGTGATACACACGAGACGTAAGAAGGTTGATCCATTGTTAATCCAACGCGTCGTCACCCTCATCATGGCTGAGTTTCTGTACTGTAAGTAGCGAGTCAAGATCTCCATGGCGACTATTTCGGACATGACTATGAAGATTATCGGTGAATGGGGAGAACGCGGAAGCGCGGCTTACCCCCTGTCGATCTCGTATGCTTACTTTTGACGCCGGCTCGGCATCTACGTAGGGCCCGCATGTTTAGATATCGAAGGCTCTAAACTCCCCGAACTATATTTTCCCCGAGGAAACTAGGAGCGGATTGGGAAATTGGACCCCGAGCACTGCCTCAACACCAACCTCTGATGTTGTTGTTGATACAGGGCGTTGTAACAGAAACACCATGAATAGCTCAGCCGGCGCGTATCAATGGAGTCCGAAATCTCATCATGGCTCTCTATAAAGCGAACGGTGGATCTTGTATTTGCACGAGGAAGGTCAAAACCAGCGGACACAGTTGTGATTGATCAAGTGTTATTCAGAATACAGGAGAGGAAAGCATCAATGCGACAATGGACCAACAGCCTTCCAAGTATCCTTACGACCCGTCTCTCGCTGCAGCAGTGACCTTTGCCGTGCTATTCGGTCTTAGTGGTGTGATACATTCCATTCAGCTCAAGCGGGCGAAGACTTGGTACTGGATCGCCTTTTTCACCGGTTTCAACTGTAAGAGGCCACTGAAACCCGTTGATTACTTGAAGCCTGACCACCGATGACCTTCTGAATAGTTGAAAGCATTGGATACGGGAGTCGAGCAATGAACGCATCCGAAACACCGAATTATTCACAGGTCCCGTTCATCATCCAGACTCTTCTACCGTTGCTTGCCCCGGCACTGTACGCAGCCTCGATCTACATGCTCCTAGGTCGTATTATCGACTCATTGGAAGCGGGCCATCTATCAATTATTCCCGTTGGATGGATGACAAAGGTCTATGTGTTCGGAGACGTATTCTCGTTCGCCTTCCAGTGCATTGGTAAGCCCAGTGTCCAATCGCCGTCACCTGTGATGTTGACGGAAAGGCTGACTCATTCCCTAAATAGGCGGAGCTATCCTCTCCGGTGCAAGTGACAAAGACGGACTCGACCGCGGCCAAAACATCATCCTCGTAGGTCTCGCCATTCAAATCCTCTTCTTCGCAGCCTTCATCGTCACCATCTCCGTCTTCCACTTTCGAATCAGTAACCACCCGACGACAACGAGCATGAACGGGCGGCGACCGTGGAGGCAGTTCATCATGGTCCCCTACGCTACCTCGTTCCTTATTCTAGTGCGGTCGATTTTCCGAGTGGCTGAGTTTGCTAAGGGACGGGACGGCGTGCTTCAGACTACAGAGGTGTATTTGTATTGTCTCGACACATCGCTCATGTTCCTCTGCGCTGCAGCTTTCAATGTGTGGTTTCCGGGCCGTATTGTTTCGCCTATTACTTTTAAGGATGAGGAGAGGTTTCCTCTTGGGGCTGTATCGAATCAGGAGGATGATGGGGCGTTTAGGGTTCGGAGGTAGACTGCAGTCTGAAGCCTGGAGCTTTTGACAATGCAGGCCAATATGGATAATCCGTAGTTTGGCTAGCACATGGTATGCGAGTATCCGATGGGTAAAAGATGTGGGAGCGTAGGCGTACGTGTCCTAGTTAGAACCTTTAGATGTCCAGCGTAGATGTAAGCAAGGATGTCTGATGTCAACTAATCAACGGACGGGCCTTTCCTAACATCTAAAGCTATGCCTTATTTTCGCAAAATCTCAATGCCTTTTCCTTAGAGCCATCGACGCAGACCATCTGCACAGCAGTACTTTCCGCCACTTGGTTCATTTTCTTCAGCATATATAAGCCTCCATACCTTTTGAAAAGATCCTCGTCCAATCCGTTGAACAAGAGCGTCAGGGGCGATGATTTCCATGCCATATATTGTCCGCCATTACTAGGGCTAGAACGTCGGTTCGCCAGCACCAGAGCGCAGAATGTCCATTGAAGCACTAGGAGTGCAACTGGATTTACGACCCAGCGCCAATGAACGTAGACACATGTGTCGGTGATAACGGTCACACCCACTACTGCTCTCGGGCCTGAATAAAGTTCTGCTATTCGCTTGTCGTCGAGGCCGTCGTATGGTTTGTTGCGCATGCCCGCAGTCGTCCAAATTGCCAAGCCGCGGGCCAAATTATCGACCGTGGAGATATTGCCAGCGGCTTGCGCGTAGACTTGTTTCAATGGGGTTGGGCCCGTCATTACTCCGGGTCTACCATCCAACATGCTGTGTGTGACGTTGTTCTGCAAGATGTCCTGCAACGGGGAGGTAATCGCTCGCTAGGAGATTGCGTCTATTCGCCATACACACTCCGGTGGTACAAATTTCCAAATCACGTTCTTCCTCCTGCCAAAAGTCTTGTCTCCTTCGCGTTCAGACAGACGGCTCGTAGGCGAAAGCTGGAATGGACCACCGTCCACTGACTCAACTCGAACTGTTTGAGGCGCCCAGCGCTCTCTTGCCGTACACGACATTTTCTTGCCACTGATTAGGCCAGAGTTGGCCACAAGGGTCCACTCGTCATGCCATGTCAGAATCTCGTTCGAATTTGGATGTTCTGCTTCGAGATAGACTCCATCTTGGATCTTGCTATGGTAACGCTTGACGCATGCATCTAGCCTGCATCGAACGGCAAGTGCTGGAGTGTTTACCTCATCTGCGCAGGTGTCAACCAGATGGTTACAGGGGGGATCAATTACCGTCAAAACATCGAAACTATCAAAGGGTCTAAATGACACTTTGTGTTTATCAAAGATTCCCGGTGTGGTCAAGAGCGACAATTTCGAACCATTCCATGGACTAGAAACTTCCGGAATCAATGATGGCACGGTGTAATTGTAATCGTAAGACAACTGCTATGCGTAGAAAAGGGCATCTGAACCCTCTTGAACTTTGATGACTCGGTCCGTAATGTCTTGACAGGAGTGACAAATGGCTAAAGATGAGAAGTGACTGCCGTTGTCCCCGTTCCCAAAGGTGCAGTTACCCGTAGCGCATTTGACGTTGATCAAGGAAGCCAACTCTTGAGGATCAGCAAGTCCCTTTACGATGTCGGAGTCCATCGGACCAGCTGCGTAGTGATTCGCTCTCGGTATCTCTGCTATGATGCCGTTGACAGAATCTGCGGCACGACTGCATCCCTTGTGATCGAACATGGCTTGAGAAATGGGATCGATGGCGAGAGCGGCGATGGTGATCAGGGCACCAAGCCCTGCCAAATATCTTCGAGAAAGATTAGCAGGTTGGCCAAGATATGATAGAAAGCTTGGTACAAGAGCTCACGGTCTTTGTGCTTGTGGTATTTTCTTCATGATCAGTATCAAGGAGCCCCATGGACCACGTGTAGCATCGTCGAAAGCAACCACATCAGCTAGCTTCTGTGGGCGTTGAAACCAACCCCACTTCAGCTGACCCAGGCCTGATTTCCACCCTCTTGTCAGCACCAAAAGAATGTTTCAATGACCTGGAAGAACCATCACTATGACGCACCTTCGGCAACGGGAATTATAAGAGATGCCTTGTAAACTGCGGTAAAGGTGGCTACCAAGGTGTTGACCGACATCACACCTGGCCATTTGGGCAAGGGCTTGCTCTGATGGAGCGCTAATATTATGATGATTGCTAGCACGCAACCGAGAGCGAGTAAACTACTCAATATCTCCAGCCGCCATATTTGCCATATGGTCTCGCTCGTGTCGGTGGCTTGTTGGCTTGACTCGTTTGTGCCCTGCTCATTCTTTTCGGGTCTCTGCATGTGCAAATATTGCGTCATCGTACTTTCAGTTGAGTATAAAGGCCTTTGGCCTATCGGGGAATGGAGCCCTTCATCCTCACAACTTGTCGCGGCTGCACGCTCTACGGCAGTCGATAAGCTTGAATGCATGGAACCCTCCACTCATATGCTTCCGTAGTCAGCAAACTGCTACGAAGTTCGTTTGATTTTATATCGGCGCTATTATAGAAAGCTCTAAGGGAAAGATCACAACGGTCATTTTGTTAGTATCCCTATTACAGGGTAATTAGTTCGAACCGTGGGTTAACAAAGAGATTAATTAAACTATATAAATTTCTACGTAAGTATAAAAAAGAGGTTCTAACTATAAGTTAGGCAGGCCGTAATAATTATAAATAAGGGCCGTAATTAGCCCCTATGCGGGCTACTATACGCCGAGGTTAAATTAAACTTCTAATCTAATACTAACTTTTTCTTTTTTTTATAATTTTAATTACTATAATTAGAGATATAATTCGACCTCGGGCCCGTTTACTAAGTCGTCTCCTTTTCTCCCTTTTTTTTACTTTTTTTATATAACCTATCCTTTTATTTATATATTAATTTTTTTACTATTTATAAATTACTCTAGCCCCTTATTAAGTACTACTTTTATAAAAGCGTTAGTAAAGTTATTATTATTATTAATCTAATAGATTTCGATAATCTCGCGCTTTTTATATAATTACTTAAGGGTTATAATATTAATTATAAGCCTCTTTTCCTTCGTAATCTTTAATTTAATAAAATATTCGTATAATAAGTAAGAATTAGTATAAATAACTATTTAAAATTAGTAAAAAGTTAAGTTAATTAGTAATCCTCTTTAGTATTATTAAAATCGCGTAAGTAAAGTTAACGCTATTAACTATACTATAAACTTCTAATATAAGCATACTTCTTATTACTTATT
This sequence comes from Colletotrichum cuscutae, assembly GCA_030869315.1. NCBI lineage: Eukaryota > Fungi > Ascomycota > Sordariomycetes > Glomerellales > Glomerellaceae > Colletotrichum > Colletotrichum cuscutae. Next base: position 166,902 of record MPDP01000317.1, read on the forward strand.
TACTTTTAATTAATAAATAATAGATTATGTTACTATATATTATAAATTCGCTTTCGCTTATACTCTTATTAACTAGTATAATAATATACCCTAATTATAAAATAAGGTCCTTGTTATTTATAAATAAATTATTAATAAAAACATAGAGCTTACGAATTACGAGGTTAATTAAGTAATAAACGAGGCCTCGATCGAGGTTCGATTACTACTACTTAAGCTACTTATTAAGTACTTTAATATTTTGTTCGTTTAGTTCTATAGCCTAGGCTACTCTAGTATAGTTAAAAATTACTTTAAGTTAGTAAATATTCGTAATATATACCCCTTACGCAAGCTTAACTTTATACTATTTATTAATATTAATTATATTTAGATTAACGAGGGTAATTTTCTCGCCCTACCCCTTTTATTAAAAAACAATAATTTCCCCCTCGATTATAAAAATCCTATTATTAAATACTAATAAGTTATTTGTTATAAGGACCTCTTTTAGCTTTATTATAAATCTCGTTTTTTAAAGCTCCTTATCCTCCTTATTTATAAAGTTAATATTAAATAAGCTTAATATATCGTTAATCTATATTCTAATAATTCTAAATTAGTTATCTACGTACTTAAAAACTAATAAGCACAGATCGTACGTAAATATAACTATTAATAATTAGTTAATATAAAAATTATAGTATATAGTTTATTAATAAGTACCCGATTCTACGAGCCTATATAATAGCTTAAGTACTTTAATAATCGTACTTTCTAAGTACTTACTAGCTATTTCTTTTAGTAAATAGGCTAGGATTTTTCTTATAAGCCTTATAGCTGATTAAGTATAGGCCTAAGTAATATTATAGCTCTAAATCTCGTATCCCTTTTTCTATAATAATATTATTAGTACTATTATTAGTTATTAACTATAGTACTATATTATAAGTAATTATATAAGTAACGTTGCTTTTTTAACGTTACTATACCCCTAAATTATATACTTAGATTTCTCGTACGGTTAGGGTATTCCTTTTTTAAAATTTTATAAACTATTTATAATTTAAATATATAAAGATTTATATACTTTTTTAAGTTATAGAGGATAAATCGATAGACCCCTCGATTATAAAAAGTATTTACTTTAATAAGATCTAATTCCTTATATAGCTTTTTAATAATTATAATTACGCCTTTTTTATATAGTTTAACTACTAACTTAAAATTAGCTTTCTCTTTTACTATATAAAAAGTATTAATTACCTTATTATTAGTAATAAATTACCGTATTATAGCTTATTATTATAATCTTCTATAACATCTTACTAATAATATTAATACCCTTTTAATAATTTCCTCTTCCTCGTCGTTTATTAGTACCGCTACGACGATTTTGTTAAGGGTAATTTCCTATGCCTCTACTACGGGTTATATAATTTCCTCTAGCTCTTCTTCTTTTTATAAGTTAAAAATTACCTCGTTAAAATCTATATAATATAGTCTAACTACTATAATTAATACCTCGAGTAATTAGTTACGATCTCTTATAACTACGTAAAAGCGCTCGTTAATAAAAATCAATTTATATAACCCAGCCTATTATTAAATAATTTCGTACTATACTTATATATCCGAATTTAGTAATATATCTAAATTAACCCCTATATTAGGTCTATTATATATAGTAATTACCTTATTAATTTAGTTTTTTATACTTACTTTGCGCAGTACTTATATTACTTTCTTAACTACTTAGGCTCGTTAGCTTATATTTAGTAATAATAATAAGGCTAAGGTCGTTCTTAAATATACTCTAAATACCAAAAGCGTTAATATAAGCCTATTAAGCCCGTTAAGCCCTATAGTATCGTTATAGTATTTAAGTACTATTTAAAAACATTCGTCGTTAATAGAATCGGGATTTTCTTCTTTAATAATTCTAAACGCCCTTTTTAGTTACTAATATACCCTTTCTACCTTTCTAATACTATAGTACGCTTTAATAGGCACTATTTTTAGCTATATACTATAGGCCGCCGTATTTTCTTTAAATTCTACTAATTTAAAACTAGTACTAGCGTTAGTCCTAATACTATTTAGTAGTCCTTAGTATATATCGATCTAGCTTTTTCGTAGGGCTACTTATACTATCTTTACTTATAAATCCCGTAAGAATTACCTTATTTAAGATAATATCGCTTCGTTAATTATATATAAGACCGGTCGACTATTTAAATAAAAAATATCGATAACGATTTCCTAATTAAAATTAAGCTTATTACGTAATTTAAATTTAAATTTACGTAAGCTCTACGTATTTATTTAGTATTAGTAATATACTTTTATTAACTACTCTAGTACCCCTATTTCGATATTATTATTACTTAATTACCTTAGTAAATTATATAGCCTCGCGACCAATAAATAGCTAAATCTCTAGTATAGTTATTAAAGCTCATTTTCCGTTAAGTAATTAATTAACTTCGTATTATTAATAAGCTTTATAAACGCGTGCCCCTATTGTCGTTTAATTATTTTAAAATATTTATTATTAGAAATTCTATTCCTTATATTATTAAATATAATACCTAGTCGATCTATATTTTTTAGATATAAGAGAAATAGGGTATTAATAAGTAAAATATAAAAAGTTATCGTTCCGAAGTACGTCTTAACTTTTACTATACTTAGGGTAACGATTTCCTTACCTAGGTTAAAACTAATTTTTATAATACCTACTGTTAACATATTAAGTATTACTAGCGCGATTTTTTATAGTACTTAGAATTACCCTTTTCTTTTTATTAACTATTATAATACCCTAGTATTTAGAATAATCCTATTAAAATTATCTAAGCCGTACTTTTTACTCACGTAAAATACTTATATAAGCTTAGTATTTAAGTAATTTAAGTAATATAAAAAGGACCCCTCTAGCTACCCTTAGAATTACTTAGTACTATATTTCTTTTTTTTAAATATTAAGAAAATAGAATTCTATATTATTAAATTCGTCTTTTTATCTACCTCTATATTTATTATCTAAGGGACCTTCCCTTACTATTTATAAATAAAAGCTTACTTATTAAGAGCTTTTACTACTTTTTATTTATTTAGCCTCGTATATCCTCTCGAGGCTAATGGGATAAAAAAAAAGTAGTAAATTTCGTCGATTTTATTATAATCTAATTTGTTAATATAAGGGGCGAGATCTTCCTTATTTTTTAAATTCCCTATAGGGTACGGATATTCTAAGTTACTAATTTAGTTATTTTTACTAAGTTCTGTACCCCTAGATCTACCCTTATATATAATAAAGAATTAGTTAAACTAACGAGGGCTAGCTTTACTATTTACTACTTTTAACTTTTTATATTATTCGTATAATTTAGTACGCTCTTTTTTAAAATAGTTACTTAATTAATATTTATTTTTTTTTATAAATAAAGTATTACTTTTTTTATTACCCTATTCGCGAGTTAAATCTCTACTTATTTAACAAATCTAGGCCTCTTTATTAGTAATTACTATACCTAGCCTCTTTTTCTTTTTTATTATACGTCTAATTAACTTAATATTATTAGTACGGGCCGTTATACGCTTAGAGGTAAGTTTAGTACGGTATTCTTACCTCGAAATTAAAACTAGATCTTAGCCTCGAGTAGAGCGTCTCGTAGTTTTTAAGTACTTAATATAGGGTTATTTTTATTTTTAATACGCGTTAGACTATAATATAAAAATATCTAACTTTTTACTTATTTATTCCCTTATTAAGCTAAGTTTTTACTAGTTTATTAATTCGATTAATAAGCTCTTTAAAGATTTCTATTTATAATTTACCCTCTATTATCCTAGTTATAAATATAAAAAAAAATCGCTCGTAGCTTAAATAAGAGCTCTATATTCCTATTATAAGTCTTAAAGCGGCTTTGGATTATATTAATAATACTAAAAAAGTCGTTTTAATCGAGATTACGTACTGCTTTATAGTAATAATTAGAGGCTTTGCTTATAAGGACAATATTAATTACTAAATAGTACTAATATTCCCTAATTCTAACTTTTTCGTAATAATTATAAAACATTATTAGGGCTTTTTATAAGACCTCGTACTTCTTCTTAGAGTATAATTTCTTTTTTAAGAAGATCTTTTTAAGGTTTATAAATTATTTTATATTTATTATTATATTTCCGGTATTTATATATAATCCTTATGTTATTACGTATTATTAATAACTTCGGGTCGTTTACCTCCTTTTTTATTAACTAATTAGTACCGAATTGCGTATTAGTAATAGCGACGAGCTATAAATTAAAATAAGTAGAATCGTCGATTATTATACTTTTAGTACTATATTTTACCTCTATAGTCTAGCGAGACAGTGTGAGTATCCACTGATACCGTGTATTAATACTGTGTAAATGATACCGAGAACCGCCCGAGCAGCTAGTAAAGGCAGAATATATAAATAAATTTTACCTCTATATATCCTTTTATAATAACAAATTACTATTAATAATTATTAAAAAGAAATCTAAGTCGTTTATTCTTTTTCTAAATTTATTAAAGCGATTATACGCTCTATTAACCTATACCTAGTTTTATAATATAAATTCCTCTTTTATAATCGTCGTTACTAAGATTTCGTATAGTTTTCGTAATTATAATTACGTTAAAAATACCCCTCGCTTATATAAAAATTTATTAACTACTTTTATAATTCCTAAGCTTACGCTTACGAACTATTTATTTAATTAATAACTAAGGTCGTTTATAATTTTATAAAATAAGGGTTACTCTTATAGCTCTTTTTTTTTATAAACCTTAGTTAAATAAATTAATACTACGTTAATTTACTTATTATTAAGTTAATCTATAATTTTATATATCTACGTCCCTTAATAATCCGGGTTAATATTTACTTACTTATAAGAGATCGGGATTCTATCTAGGATCGGGTTTTTTCTTTTTTTTCTTTACTCTAACTCGCTAGGGGTCGTATTCTAGCTCGTACCCGTATTAGTAATCGCTAGCGTATTTAATTTTAATAAGGATATATCTAATCCGCACGTTAGCTTTAGTAAACCCGTACTTTTACTACCTAACGAATTTATTAAAATTTAAGTAATTCTTACTTCTTCTTATTATTTTACTACTACTCTCGTTTTTATTATTTTTAATAACTACTACTACCCCTCTAAATCGCTAGCTATTATACTTATTAAAATTCTCCTTTTTATTTAAGATAAAAAGGTAGGTTTTAGTAGTTCCTTTTTTAATAATAATAATAAACCTTTATATTATTATAAAAAAACAAAGTAATTAGTCTTAGGATCTTTATTAATTACTAATTTTTACTATTCTAGACACTTCTAGCTTCTTAAGCCTCGTATTTTATATAATTTCTAAATTACTTCTTTTTTTAACCTACTTCCTCTAGGGTAGTATTCTATAAGAATAGTTAAAAGTAGATACTAAGTAGCTCGTAGAAGAGCTATATAAGCTATTAAGTACGGTTAGTAAAGTTAAGTCCTCCTTTTTATAATATTAAAAACTTCGTAAATTTATTAAAAATACTTACTAATTATTATAAATTTTTACTACGTTAAGATCGCTCGTACTAAGTAGGGATAAATACTTTAAAGATCCTTTTTTTTATAGCTTTTTAGTACCCTATTTTATATCTTTTTAAGCGGTCTTTTTTATAACTTAATTATACTAATTAAGTAATTATTACTTACTAGTAGTCCCTTTTATTACTTAGTTAATTTCTTAGAATTAGTAATCTCGTACCGAGAGGTAGTATAAAAAAAAGCTCCTTAGTAACCCTCTAAAAAATTCTTTTTCTTTCTCCTTAGAGCCGTGTTTTTTAGCCTTTTTTTAAGTTAATTACTATTTTAATAAGAGGTTATAAAACGTTTTTAAGGTAGCTACCTTCTTCTTTATAGTAAATTAACCTCTAATACTTATAATACTCGTCCCTTAATACTATTAAAACTTCTAAATCCCCTCTTCCCTTATTAAACTATCCCCTATATTATATTCCTAAATAATACTTAAATAATAATTAAAAAGATTACGAAGAGATCGTTTATATTATAGGCTTCGAGGTTATATTTATAAGACCCTCGTTAAATAAACCCTTTTATATACTATAAATTTCTTAGTTTTATAACTCTTATATAGGTTCTTATTACGCTTATTAAAAATATCTACTATACTTAGGGAACCCTTTCCTTAATTGCGTAGTACTTTTTTTATACCGTACTATTAAGCTCGTTCGTTACGCTAATTAATTAAGTAGGTAGTTATTACGTAAGTATTTTTTTTTTACTAATTTAACTAGCTAGCTCCTAATTACGGGCCAGCTACGAGAGAGTTATTTTAATAAAAGGGCTACTTAAGTTAATATTAAAAAATTAGTCGCTTAAGCAGTTTTATTAATTAGTATAGTTTAACATAATAAACGTTAACCTCTCGTAAGTAATAAAGGGCTATAAGTACTCGATTCCGTACGGTAGTTAAGGTGCGCCCCTTTTTTATTTATTTTTATAAGGTTAATTAATACGAATCCCCTATTTTATATAGTATTAAAAGGTCGTTTCTTTTATATAATAAGATACCTTACCGATCTATAATAATAAAATTTAATTACTAATTAGTATTAATATCCCTATTATAAAGTAATTAATTCGAATCGTAAGTTAATAAAGAGATTAATTAAACTATATAAATTTCTACGTAAGTATAAAAGGGAGGTTCTAACCGTAGGTTAGGTAGGCCGCGATAATTATAAATAGGGGCCGTAATTAGCCCCTGCGCGGGCTGCCGTACGCCGAGGTCGAATTAGACTTCCAATCCGACACATTTTAAATGTGGAAAGAAGATGCGTCGTTGGCGTCATGGTGTGGTGTTTAATTCATCCTCGTCCGTGTTGCGTGGACCTTCAGTGTCTACGGATGGCCGGATTCTTTTCTTCATGGACCTCTACCATCTGCGGCAACTTTGCTTGCGAGGGCTCGTTCTAATAGAGTACCGCCTTGCTATGTCCGCCCTTGGGTACCGTTTCGCGTTATTGCCTCTCTTGTCTGCCTTGTGCTACTATCTTCGTGTTTTCAACAGACTAATTGCTGACTGTCGAAGATCAAGGTGTTTTATTGGTTGTGATTGAAAAGGGCGCATGTCTAAGGTGATGTCTGTGATGGCGGCCCCGTACAACGTACGAATCTTACGGCCAAGCAAGCATCGTCAGGCTGTTAAAGACAAGACAATATGGGCTCAGCCAACGATATTACAATGATCTATTTTATTTTCGAACTGTTGACAGTTCTTGCTCCCTGTATCCAGTGTCTCATTCCAGCCTTGATCGTGTTCCGAGGTACATTGCACAGCGCAGGAAGAGCGTCCCTTGACATTGCCTCCTTGGCAGTAACAGTAGTCTCTTATGGATGGCAAATACAACAAGACTATGAGAGTCACGTCGTGTCGGCATGCAAGACGAACGCAAAGATATTGAACTCGCGACTACGATGATGGATCCGGTCGTATTTCAAATGAAGAGATCGCGTATTGTGAAGAGGCCTGGCGCGCGGCCCGCCCCAAAGCACTCGAAATACTACCTGAGAAACCCAGATTCAAGGCCAAACCAGAGATATAATTAGCTTATACACATATCAATTTGCCAGGCTTTAAACGAAACTTTCCTGAGTTGTGCAAATGATCTCAACCGGTAGGACTTATGAGGTGGTCCACCAGCACGTTACCATTTCGGGCGTCTCGCTTCTTATAAGAACCCGGGGACCCGTATTTCGCTCCTTATTAAGAGCCGAAAACCCAGGGTGCTCTGTGCTCTGTGCCCGCACAGCACGGGCACCATCTGGAATCGCATACAGGATACTCGCTTTCGTTGCTTGGGATACTGACATTGTTGCCTAGATGATGCAGACTCTCTCGTTTATAACAGCTTGGTTGCATGGCTTGTCTGCGATAAATGTTGTACTCTCTCAGTAGAATAGATAGATCTATCTGATCACTCATTGTGCGTTGAGGCTAGACGGCGTACATCGTCACACGCACCCCTCGCAACTACGGACATGTTCTCGCGCTCTCTTCAGCCCGGACCAGTCAACCGTCTGAACCATCTTGGAGAAGCCCACTTTCGTGCTATTGCAAGCACTCGTACTTCAACTGGTACTGAAAACCTCACGGATTGTTTTGGACCTCCAAAGTGTCGCACAAATTCATGCCATCTCACAAGGTTGAACACCTAGCTAAGTCAAGTTTCTAACAGGTTGTGATTCCGGATCGAGAGAGTGCTCACGCGAATTGGGTCATGAGCGGTGTCTGTATTCGGAGTGCCCAACGTCTAGGGCTACACCGAGATGGCTCACAACTGGGAATTTCCCCCTTCCAAACAGAGCTACGAAGACGCGTCTGGTGGAATATTGTGCTACTCGATTTTCGATTCGCCATGGCCTCTGGATTCAACCCAACTCCGTTGTCACGTGCTTGCAGCTGCAGAATGCCCACCAATATCAACGACGCCGATTTCGATGTCGATACCGCGACTCCCCTCGAAAACAGAGATGGCCCGACTGAGATGATTGTCTCTTTGGTGGTTCGCAGCTTGTCGCGATGTCTCACTCAGCGAACCAATTTGAGCCATGCCATGTTCGTCGTCGAAAAGAGTGACGTGTCAGACGAGCTCAGTCGACTTCACAGTATCGAGCTGGAGAAGTTCGTCGTGAACTTTGAAGAGTTTTTAGAGGATATCGTGAAGCGTTATTGCGATCCAAGTACGGGGGATCTGCATGTATTGGCTTTGCAGCTAAAAGCAGCCATGGTCGACAAGGTTCGAATCATGGCATGCAAGCCCAAGGGGGCTGTGGAGCCACCGCCTGAGGCGAAAGGGGACATCCTGTTTCGTGTTTCACTCGAGGCGGCTGAACACGTTGCGAACCATCTTCAGGTGATGGAGGGTTGGAACTCTGTGTGGTACGTCCTTCAGTATCTCGGGTACGACTTGTTCCTCCACATGATCGGTCGACTGCGTCTCCAGTCAACCGGCGACTTGGTCGATCGAGCATGGAAGGTGCTGCCCATCATATACCAATACCAGGAAAACTATTTCGAAATGTCGGTTCACCCATATGCCGTCGCAGGAGCGGTTCTTGTTAGGGCCTGGAGACACAGGCAGGAAAGCTTGCTCTCCCAGTTGGGCTACCTGCCCCCGACCCCAGATTATGTTCAGAGAGTTGAGCAGTGTTTGGCGGCCAATGGCTCAGTTGGCAGTTCCCCTCCCGAGTTGATGCCTCCTTCAGGAAGGGCTGCGCCAGAGCACACCGGGTGGGAGGAATCGGAATGGGGATGGAACCCGCCCGGATTCGGCATTGAAACCTACGATCTTGAGTACATAGTAGAAGAAGACTCATTAGCATGGCCTCCGCCTCAGTAGCGACATGGGTGGAAGAACCTAGGTATCAATTAGGAAGAGCTTTTGAGAAGAAAGAAGGGCAGAGCCAGAAAAAACGTCTGACGGTCTTGAGCTCTCATTTGCTAAGAGAAAAGAGGAAGCATGATACTTGGAAGTTACTTATGTATAGAGTCACCATCATTAATGAATAGAAGAAACTCCTTCATCATTCAATCGCATGCCTTCAATTACTCGGAAACCTCACTCAGCGACCTTTCTTCACACCCTACCCAGCCTCGCAACTCGCTCACAGTGCTATTGAGGCTCGGGTAACCTGCATATGCCAACAGGGAAGCCGTTACTAATGCACGACCAGACGAACGATGAGTTGAGTCGCATTGTCGTTGAGCAAGAAGCCGAATATAATGTCCTTGGCCAGGGAATCATGATTTTGGTAGTGCTGTAACTTTGTCGCACCATCCTAGCGAAGCGGAGGGACCTCCTCCGCGCACGTGATATCCAATCTCTTGATCCTTGTCTCGTCCGGTCTCAGGCCGGCCCACCTTCACTCTATTTGTCTTCGATCTCCACACTTTGATCGACTCGTGGCGGTTTTTGGATGAACGGGAAGAACTCGATGACCCCTAATTACCTCGCTAAACAAGACTTTGAGCCTCAACGTGACGAGCACGCAGCTGCCGTGCCGGTCGTCCGGCGAGCCTTTAGGGAACCGTCCTATAATGCCGCTTTGGGTATATCGGCAGAGGTAAATCAAGACTTCAAGCTCGGACAGTGAGGAAGAAGAGACTATGCCCCGCTCTTGGAGTATTCCGAGGACCCGGGGGCCTGGGGGTCCCAAGCTTTTTCGCTCCCTTCCGTTAATTGAGGGGCCTCGGGGGCTTAATGGGTCTGGTAAGGTGTAGATTAATTGTCAAGCCCCCTTCGAAGAGCGAGTTTTCCGTCATGACGGGTACGAAAGCGACCGTGTTTATATAGGTGTTGCTGGGTTCCCGTCGATCGTTCATGTTGATCTACCGCATCCCCGCCTGTCTTTCCATTCTTCCCGACCAAGTCGTTCGTTTTTGAAAACACACTCTTTACTTGATAGGTGCAGGACACAATGAAGTCACAGATCTTGACGACCGGCCTCTTGGCTGCTGGGGCGAGCGCTCTTGAGAAGCGTGCCTGTACCGCGACGGCGGAGTGGCCTGGGTTTGCGAATGTCAAGCACGCTTTCGTCTTGTAAGTCTGCAACACTTCTGCGCTCTGTCCTACATACACGCTAACAATCACCAGCGGCGACTCGTACTCCCAGACAGGCACGATACTTGGCGGCCTCGAATTAGTGTCATCCGGCTAACAGATCACAGGCTTCAACACCTCCCTAGAAGCTCCTAACCCCGCCAATCCCCTTGGGAACCCTTCCTACCCGGGCTGGACCTCATGCAACGGCCCCAACTGGGTTGACTACCTCACCGTAAAGCACAACGCATCCCTCCTGTACACCTACAACCTCGCCTACGGCGGCGCCACCGTCGACGCCAACCTCGTCAAGCCCTACGCCGACACAGTTCTCACCCTCAAGGACCAGGTCCAGACGCTCTTCAGCAACGCCTACGCCGCAAAGACCGCACCGGCCTGGACGGGCTCGGATTCTGTATTCGCCTTCTGGATCGGCGTCAATGACATCGGCAACTCGTACTGGAACGGAGCCGATGCTACCTCTGCGCTCAACACCAAGATCGTGGACGTCTACCAGGGTCTGGCCAGAGAGCTGTACGAGGCGGGCGCGAGAAACTTTGTGTGGTTGACGACGCCGCCTGTCGACCGGACGCCGATGCTCCTTGCCGAGAACGCGGACGCGCAGAAGCTCTGCAAGGATGACGTCGCTGATTTCAACGGCAGAGTCAACGCCATGGCGAAGAATGTCACGACGTGGGAGGGTGCGAACTCGTGGGTTGTTGATGCTAACGGGGTGTTCAACGGTGTGCTTGATAACGTGGCCAAGTTTGATTCTACCAAGGGGTACAAGAATACTACTGGATACTGCGACGCGTACAAGGAGTAAGTCACCCTTGATATCGAAGTGCCTGCACTTATAAGCTAACCTTTGAACAGCGGTACGACTGCTCAGGACACCCTCATTGACAGCTGCACCTACCCAGTCAACGAGTACTTCTGGCTCAACACGCTGCATCCTACTTACCCCATCCACGATGCGGTTGCCGAGACCGTTGCTTCGGCTCTGGAGGCTGGGCCGAATGTGTGCTAAGGTAGTTGGCGGAGCTGCTGGGTGGTCTGGAAATATCTTCTTGTATTTACTTTCAAGTTCCGAATCTATGTACAAACTAAGACGAGTTACTGCCATTCGTCATCGCACTTTTCAGTCGTGCGGATGATGCCTCGAGCTGCATCTTGCATCTTCCTAGACCAGTTGTCTGGGCGAAATGTTGCTATTCCCCGGAGAGGAGTGCGTGTGAAGTCAGATAAGTGAATGTACGAAACCGTCTCTACACCGTTGTGGTATTCGTGCAGAGCACGTCGTCTAGTGCTTGGAAATATCGAGGCGACTCGAAGTCACACTCTACCTCACATAGCATCGGTCATTCCACGTCACGTTGCCCGAGAGCTTCTCACATTCACTGCAGCAGGCCTCGTTTGCCAAAATGGTTACCCACAGAGAGAAAGCAAGCCTATCACATTTGTGATATTCGTTACAACGAGGCTTTGCCAGGGGCGGAGCACGTTGCCAAGGCGCTACGGCTTAATAGGCTGCAGCATTTACTGCCCGACCATGATGCCCTCAAGTTCGGCAAGGACCTGGACAAGTGGAATAAATGCAGTGACAAGTACACTTTGGTGATCATTCATCTCGCGGACACCAAATATTGTTAGGTGCTCTAAGGCGAGGGACACTGCTTTCCACAGTCACATCGCAAGGCAGCGTGACATTCTCTCGTTAAAACCGTCTGCTATCTTTTTTTTTTCGAAAATAAGCAGTTCGTTCAATTACTTATGATGTTGCACGAAAGTCAGATAGTCATCATCATCCTGGAGAGTATCAACGCAATGCCATCTGTTGCTGAGACTTTGGGGGTGGCTTCAACCTCGAGCTCACCAGGAGAAGAGGAATTAAGCTTGAATTAAGCTAGAAAAGAGGCTTGGCTCTAAGCCTACAGCGCTCTCAGGCTGGTGATTGACCACGAATCAGCCATAAGGAGATGGACAAGGGTAGTCAGGCCTTGCAAGTACTAGTCACCAGTCCAAGTCAGTGCCTGTTCTTTTTCTGTAGCCAACCCCAAGACACCGACTTGTGATACTAGGAGGCTGGGGTCAATATTGCCATCCTTGTAGGTCAAATAACAGCAATTCACTTGTTGGACTTTCTTGGCTGCGAACATCAGGCTCCTCTGGTTGGTGCCGAGCCATGTGTCGCGCCCAGGAGAAGTGGCAGAGTGGAAACCGGGCGCAGTGGGTAAAACTGCAATTGCCCGGGGCTAGTGCGGCACAGCATACGCCAGGCGTCCTTCGCCCGGCCGGGGTGAGACAATTGTACGCGAGAATCCAAAGCGGATGTTGAGCAGGCTATGCTCGTGAGACCGCTCATTTTTGTTTGACGGCTGGCCATACTTAAGTCAGAAGAGAAGAACAGACTCATTTGTGTAGCCCAGCCTATTGTCCATCCTCTCAACTCAACAAAAAACAACAGATTTGACCCAGATATTCACGAGAAACAGACTCAGGTGTTGCTACAGAGAACCGGAACCGCAACGCCCTCTCAAACATGAGTCACTATGATGCTCAGAATATCGTGGGGATCGTATTCACCGTTGTGAGCGCCCTAGTTGTTGTCGCAGGCTCCGTATTCTTTATTCTCCTTCTCCGAAAGACTTCAAAAAGCTATCATGACCCTACTCGCCGATGGGTGGCCATCACCAAAGCAGCCCTGGGGCTGTGGCTATTGTAAGCACACAACTCCATCTATTTGACGGCGGCTAACATTAACATTGTCTCCAGTTCCGAACTCTTCTACGTCATTCTCAACATCATCTCTCTTGCACATGGAAGCACATATTCGTACGACTCCACATTGGCCAAATTTATCTCATACACCTCGTCCATCCTTTCTTGGTTCTTCGACGTCAGCCAGGCCTTGACTTTCCTGGCACTCTTCTACCTCGCCCGCGCATTCACCCTCCTCCGCGTCGACGAGACGTCAAAACGCTTCCGGATTGGGAAGTCGTTCTCTTTCGGCGCCGTCATCTTGATCCCGGTGCTCAGCTTCACGGCAATGTGCCTCTGGCTGAGTACCAGAGAGGGCTACTATTCTTGGAGCTACAATAGCAGCGATTACGAGAGGGTGATGATGAGAAGACTGGTGGCTCAGATTTTCGATCTGATTTGTGGCATCTTCAACCTCTTGTGCGCTATTGGTGCTATCACGTACATTGCCCTGGTTCGCAAGAACGCCCTCAAGGGTCCTCTGCACAAGGTCAGTTTTGCTTCATTTGCCACCGTCTCTCAGTATCGGGTGATGCAGTTGTAAATTCAGTCTGAGGGCTAACATATGACGGCTAGGCCTCGAACATTGCGCTCGCAATCAGCATTGTTTGGTTTATCCGTGCGGTCTGGTCGCTCTTTGCTCAGCTTTCCTCGCAATACGGCTACTACTACTACAACTACGATACTTACACTTGGTTCAGCATCGTCTCCCTAGTCGTCGGTATCTTGGGCAGCTTCGCTGTTTTCATCATGCTCTACTTGCTGGCCACTCAGGATAAGTACGGCCTCAATAGGCGAGGGGAACTGGCGCAGCCCGCGAAGCTGAATGATGAAGAGGCATCGGGGGCCCATATCACCACTGCCAACAGTGTATATTGATTTGGTCGAGATCAATGGGGGGCAAGATCCGTTCTTGCAAGTAGAGCACAGGGGGCATGATAGTTACTCCTAGTTTGGTTGGGAATTGGGGACGAGCGAGGAACAGCATGATACCAGATAATGCGTGATGATACTCGATGCTTCTGACTTACGAATACACGATATCTAATACATCGTACCTCCATTCACTTTGATTTTGTTGAATGGAGCCTATAGACCCTAGGTCCACCGCACGTTTCATTTCTCTTCTTCAGCAACATACTCTTCAGGTGCAACGAAGTCCTCTGATCCCCAGGTCTTGGCAATGTATCTGGATATAAGTCAGCAAAGTGCTGGATCGTGCTAAGGCAGATCCTTACTTGGTATGGCTTCCTCTTGCAGCCAACTCGCCCTTGCTATTGAAGAATGTGACTGTTGTATATGCAAGCGTTCTGCCCACTGCGAAGAATTAGTTTGAGCTCGCTACTTTGGACAGGGCTATAACGTACTCTTATCACAGGTAGCGGTGCCTGTCATGATGTCGCCTGGCTTGCCTCCAGGGTTTAGATACGTGACTACTGCAGTCAGTTGACAAGTTCACTAGTGATCATGGAGTGAATTGTGAGAGCCGATAGATAGACTTGAAGACTCACCGTTGATGTCAGTTGAGACACCGGTCATGAACCGTCCCTTGGAAGCGACGGCGAGAGAGCCACCGAGGTCAACGAGACTAGCAAGGGTTCCGCCATGGATCGTGGAAAGGCGGTTCTATGGATCGATTTGTCTCAACAAATGGCTTCTTTTGCTATGCGCGGACATGGAGGAGACGTACCGTGTGCTCCTTTTGGATTGCCAACTCAAAATCCACTTTGCCCACCGATGCGCCAGTCACTCGAAACTGCTCAGCTGTGAGGAGAGTATCGCGCATATGCATGAATGTTCGAACATACGTTGTTGCCAAGAAGCCTGATGTCGTGTCAGCACTCATTGGGTGACCACAGAATGTATGCAAGCCAGCTTACCTCGGCTCAAGTCCAGAGTCTTTGGTAAAGGAGTTGAAGACCTAAGGGGCGATTAGACTCAATTGCCGGCCATACTTTGACGTACAAACTCACTGAGCGCACGAAACGCAACGGAGGCAGCTTCGGGGCCATATTTCAGCTTTGGACGGTGGGCAAAGTGATGAGAATTGGTGAGAATGAGTTTCAAGGTGAACTCGGCGAGCTTCGGGAAGGGATTCGCGACGGGGAACATGACGTGCGGACGACAGTACGTACCTATCTCTGGCTGATAACAGTTCTTATCGGCATCTCGATAAGATAAGAAACCCCCAAGCTCCAGCCAGGCACAACCCACAAGAGCCCCTGCCTAAGGCGGAAACCTCCGTAGACCCCTGCTTGCCCAGTTGATGATTGAATGATTGCTGCGCCGTGCAATTCGCCTGGTCGCAAACCATCGTGAACTCTTACAATCCACGACAGCTTATCACTTCGACTCACCACCCGTCTCCGAACTCGAGTCCGAAACCCCGCGCCGTCCATACGAACATGAGATAACATTGACTCACATCTTCGTTCCCTCCTCTACCCAAAACCCAGCGCGCAAATCGCCCATCATGTCGGTCAGCTCGGGTCAATCGCTCCAGCTGGCCGACTACCTGGAGAAGCTGCCCGGCACGACCTTTAGGAAGCTGTACCTGCAACCCTCTACGGCCTTTGCCATCTTCCGCAGGATGATTCCGCCGCTGGGTGAGAAGCCATAACCTCCCCTAGGATCGATAAATCTGGGCATTGGGTTGTTTTGTTGGAGAAAGAGCAAGGTCGCTGACCCAGAAGCCCAGCGAAAACCATCGTCATGGCTATCCTATACATGCCGCAGCCTATGCTGCTAGAGGACCTCGATGTTTGGGTCAAGCCGGACTCAAGAAGGTGCGCGCTGAAGTCTGACTAGTCACATACTGGCGCTGTCTAACACATTATCTTGCTCTCTTAGGCAAAAAGACCAGGCAATCTCGACCCTTCGCAGCCTGCACATCCTCCAAATCACACCTCCCTCCAAAGAACGGCCACAAGAGATGCAGCTCACGACAAACTTCAAAAACTCGCTACGGCTCGCACTCGAAGGCGGCGGATCCCACAACTCCTTCGGCGTGCCGTCCTCCCTCCCCATCCCGCCCGAGATCACCGTCCCGTTCCTCGATCGCTATGCCCGTCGCAAGTGGGAGGACATCCTCCACTACATAGTCAACACCGTGAACCCCGGCGGCGCCGACGTCAGCGGACCTAAGGCGTCTGTTAAGGATCTGCTCGCCGCCGGTGCGCTCGTACGTCGCGCCAACGGTGCCGTCGGCATCACACAGGCCGGCTTCACCTTCCTCCTTCAAGAGGCCAACGCCCAGGTCTGGACCCTCCTACTGCTCTGGCTTGAAGCCACTGAGCACGCTTCCGCCGTTACGGGAATGGAGAGCACCGACGCTCTCAGCTTCCTATTCCTCCTCGCGAGTCTCGAGCTCGGCAGAGCCTACGACACCCAGGCCCTCACGGAACCACGGCGCAACATGCTTCCCAGTCTACTCGACTTTGGCCTCATCTACATCCCCCAACACAAAACCCAACAATACTTCCCGACCCGCTTGGCGACGACGCTCACGAGCAGCTCCAGCGCCCTTCGCAGTGCAGGAGCAGGCTTCTCCGCGGCTCTCGCCGCAGCCACTGGCCCAAGACCCTCCAACGGCCTGACCCCCGGCGGAAGCGAGGAGAACAAGGGCGGCAGCATCATCGTCGAGACGAACTACCGCATCTACGCCTACGGCCAGACACCACTCCAAATCGCAGTCCTCTCACTCTTCTGCAAGCTCAAGCTGCGTTTCTCCGACATGGTATCGGGCCGCCTCACACGTAACTCAATTCGCAACGCAGTCGAGCGCGGCATCACAGCCGACCAGATCATCTCGTATCTCGCCGCCCACGCTCACGAACAGATGCACCGCATGGCCGCGGTGCGGAACCGGCCCGTTCTGCCGCCCACAGTTGTCGACCAGATCCGACTGTGGCAGCTCGAGACGGAACGCATGACGACCACGAGCGGCTTCTTGTTCCGTGATTTTGACAGTCCTAGGGAGTACGAGGATATTGCGGGCTACGCGGCAGAGATTGGCGTACTGACATGGCGCAACGATAAGCTTGGCATGTTTTTCGCCAGCAAACACGAGCAAATTAGGGACTATCTCAAGTTGAGAAAGAAGGCTGAGGATTAGACAGAGGCGCTATGGTGCTATTCAGACATAGACAGAGTCCTAAGCACAGGTCTAGAGGCGCTCCAGGTATATTGCAGGGCGGCTACATGCATTGGCAGGCGTTTTTGGGATGGAGATGGTTCAGGCTGGTGTAGAAAGTAAATGGGTATTGTTCTTAACAGCTAACAGCTAACTTTTCGTCTCTGGTAACCTCCATCTCTGGTGAACGCCATCTAAAAACAATGCATGGACCCAAGGGTCCTTTTCCTCGTACACTCCTCCTGTACGACAAAGACTCTTCTTGACCGAATCGAACAATGCGTTAATGCCTCCGTCCCTGTACACCTCCAGCTTCCCCCCTCCCCAAGTCCAAACAAACCTAACAAACCAAACAAATGAAGTGAAACGCCAATAACCATGATTTACAATAACCCTTCGATAGCCACGTACCTCAGACCATCACATAATGCTTGCTCGCATGACGTTCCCTTGCTTTCCCTTACCAGCTTCTCTCTCCAACTGGGAGCTGCCGAAGCTCCGTCTTCCACCTCCGCTTCCACTAAAGAGCCGCGCAACGAACCCCATGTCCGAGTTCGTGCCTTCTGGCAGGAGCTTGCTGCGTCCCATTCTTCGGGCATACGCCTCTTGCCAAGCGTGCAAGCTTTTCTGGGCCTCGGGTGTACCGCAAAGTGCTTGAAGGTGGAGGAAGATGCGGAGACTGCAATTATCTTCGTCCGAGAGTCGCTTAGCTTCTTGGGTAGCGGCAGTGCCGTAGCGGTCGAGGGCTGTTGTGGTGCTGAGAGGTAGATTGCCACGGCCTTGATAGGCGGCACGTTGTTGCGCAAGAATACTGGCCTTGGAGGCGTGGGCTGTGACAAAGATTGATAGAGTCTGCTCTTGAAGGGATTCGCCTTGGAAACGATCCTGTAGAGACATGAAACGACCTGACCAGTAAGCCGATGGCTGCGCTGTCGTAATGATGAGTGGGTTGACCTCAGGACACATGGGGGTGGGGGTTCTAGTCGGAATGCTAGTTGTAAGAGTCGAAGAACTGCTGGTCTTGCGAGATGCCACATTCTGCAGAGAGGCCTTACGATCACTTCCCGTGAAGCTGGCTAGAGATGTTCTAGAGAGAGAGGCGGTGAGGTTGGACAGAACGGTAAAAGTGCGAGATTTGGGTAGTCGCTGCTTCTCTATTCCGCCTTTGGGCGATCTTGATTGCTTTTGACGACCTCCGAGTTCAGGGCTGTTTCCGCCAGAACTTTCAATCGTCTCTTCCGCACCTCTTTCGATTTCGGGAGGCACGGATGTATGAGGCGGCCCTCGCAGGTGTGTGGTATTTTTGATGGCCATGACGGGGAAGCTGGCGATAGTTGGATTGCTGGACAACGGTCCGCCTGTGGTGAAACTGGCTGACAGTCGTCTAACTCCATGAGATCTTGCCATGGACAGTTGGGCTGCTGTTTCTGAAGGCGATATGAGCTGGTTCTCTTGAGAATGAAGTCTCTCGCACTGCGTAAGAGCGGGCTCATCTGAATATGGAATGCGCGTATTGTCAGCGTTGGCGTGGGAAATCTCCCCCAATACTCGACGATCTTTGACAGTAGCTTGTCTTTGAGAAGTGAGATATGGTTGGTAGCTTCCACGACCGGATAGGACATCCTGCCGCTGAAGAGGCGGGTTGGTTTCTCCTTGGGATTTTCGATGGTCGGGATTGACAGACTCGAGGGCTCCATAAGCTTTGCTTGCTTGGGAAGTCTTGAGGATACCACCTTGTCGAGTAGGGCCAAGAGTCGAATGGCCTCTTCCCGAATCAGCGTCTGAGGTCGTCTGGGAGATGTCTGAGTATTGTTTTTCGGTGTCGTTGATGCTCGAAACGACGGTGATTGCTTCGGCACGCTCAAGATCCGGTCCGCTGCTACGCTGGACAGGCCCAAGAGGTCCTGAGATGGTTGGGCGCGACGTGGTGTGTTTTGGTCCCCGAGAATTGCGGTTCCGAAGCGGGAGGAACGAAGATGCAGATAGACGGTCTCGCATTTTTCCAGCAGAATGATGAGTGCGGCAACATACAGGACGCACTCAAGGAAAATGATGTAGGGAATCGCCCAAATGAGGACGGTGATAGTTACCTGGCTGGCTCCAAGGGCGTGCTTTGAAGAGGCAACAATGATGGCGATGGACTGAGTGAAGGAATGGAAGTTGAGACTAGCCGCGAGAAAACAAGACTTGGCCCAAAGAGAAAAAAGGCGGAGGTTGGCGTTGGCCAGGTCGATGCAGAAATACGAAATCGTGATGATGCAGCGAGTGGTGTGGGCGAGCAGGACCAGGCCAAGCGATCCGGACCCGGCGGGGGACATTGTCTGGAGAAAAAAGTGAATTACGAGAATCAAATCAGACGAGGCGAGAATTTCAGTGTTGGAATACGCAGCCAGAGCGGTGTATCGCAGCCGTGGCGAGGTGAGCCAAAAGTGAGGTTCAGATGAAAAAGTGCTCTGATGTTGTTGGATGTTTGGAGGACGCGTCGACATCGAGCGCACGGTCGAGGACCTTGAACAGATGTCGACTCACATGCAGCTCTTGCCGAGCGACAGAGAAAGATGGTTGAGACATATCGCGAGAGGAAGGTTGAGTGCCATTGTCGTTGCCATCGTCGTCAACTTCTTCCGATGCCCCTGCCGCGATGTTTCTTCCAAACCAGGTGAGGGAGGCAGCTTCTGCCATATCAATGTATATCCGCTGAACGTCACTTCCCATCACTCCCCATCAAAGCCTCGCTCTTACTGTGACTTCAAATGCTCATAATTCCTTGTCTCATTAAGTATGCATGTCAAACATGATGCATGGGGCAAGAACAACCTCCAGCGCCGATGCCGATGATGCGAGGCCCTTTACATGCAATACCGTCTCTATACGAGCCAGACTCTTCAGTTCTCCCATCCCTCAATCTTGAACTTGAAGACCTCGTCACCTTGGCCTCTTTCAATGACGTTACCATTGCCATCCCACAATGCTCTCTCGCGATATGTCACGTTGCCGTCCCAGTCAACCATGATGATGGTCTGCCGCTGTGTCCCGTACAAACCCACCTCGAAGCCCATGGTGCCTTGGGCAGGAGGATCGGGTCGTTCGCCCAGCTGTAGGCCTTCGGCTGCTTTCTGGTCATCCGTGGCCCATTGACCTGGGCCTCTGGAGACTGCCTCCTCCATGGCTTTTCGATGGCTCTCGTCGCCCAAGGCAGGTACGAAGATGGATTGCTTCAACTCCTTGATGTAGTCCGCCAGGCTCATATCAGGGTGCTTGGGAAGCGTATCGGTATCCAGGACCTTGAATAGGCGCTCAGCTAGAGCATCCTCATTCAGATTGTCCGTAACAGCTTCCTGAATGGCCTCCTTGACCAGACGTTTTCCATTCTCAACCTTGGGCCACGGCTTGGGGTCGTCGTACACGGTATTGCTAAGACCGTAAACCTCGCCCCGCTGTTCTCCGATCCACGGTACGTCCTGCAGGTCATCACACCGGTTGGAGATGATGGCGATACCCTCGAGCGCATGTTCGGGCTTTTCGTCGGTGCCGCGCTTTCGTTTCAATTTGCCTGCTACCATGGAAAAGCCACCGACGCCCTTGACACCACCATCCTTGACGAGGTGATTCACCGACGTTGAAGCGGGCTCTGTGGGGTCGAAACCAAGCCAGGCAGTGACCATGCCACCACGGCTGCGGGCAGCGTGGATGGGGTGTTTGGAATCCTGTGTATCTGTCTCGCGGTAGTTTGTGAGGACTGCGAGCTGGCCGGTCTTGGTGATGCCGAGCCAGGTGCCCTTCTCCGCTCTCTGCAGGTCGCGGGCAGAGAGAACAGTAGCGCCGGAAGGATGAGTCCACCAGTGCGGGCGGGACGTTGGGCGTAGGATAAACTCGTCCCGGTTATCGACAACGATGAGAGCGTAGTCGGGATGGGCGGTGGTGAGTAGAACGATGCACATGCTGGGCGTTTTTTGTGGTCTTGTGGGAGGTTGCCTGCCGGTTATATCGATGATTGGTTCTTCCTGAGGGCAACTGTCTTGGTCTCGATGAGTTCCTCCTGGGTGGTTGTGATCCAATGTTCAGTTCTTTGAGGGAATCCTCGTGTTTATGATTCCGTAGACGAGCGGTGGAAAATGAACCCTGCTCCAACCTAGAAGTTGTTGGTGAATCCAAAAACCTGACGCGTCTATGTGTGACTGGCGTTTGTGATTGTTAGGTTTCAATATGGTACGTGACGGTGTGCCCAAATTCTGCAAACCCCTTGGGAATCGTTGGCCCTTTTTAATGTTTTCTGTTCTTGGATCTATAATCAGTCCACCTCAAAAGCACAAAAATCCAAGGTCAGCTCGGCTTAGCTTGGTCTGGTTGGAGATGACTATTGCCTCGGTCTTGGAATCATGCATCGCCTGACGCTGAAGCTTGGCGGCTGTTGGGGAGTTGGCAGCGTGGCCGATCCTGTGTGCTCCGAGGGTCGGACAGCGGTGCTGGCCGGAGGAGATGACAACATGCTTCCAGGCACACCCAGCAGGTTTGGATGGATCAGCTTCAGCTTGCGAGGCCGAGCGGAAGCTGCCTATGCATGTGCTGTGCTCTGCAGTGTGCTGGCAGCTGCACAGCGGTCCTGGAATCTGCAGCAGCAATACGACGCGAGCAGCTCGGTTCGGGTTCGGATTCTTGGCTGGAGGGGGGAGGCCAGCTGCATCCAGCTGTTCATGACACTCAGACTCTTTGTTCTGGGAGAAACGTTAGGAGTTGGCGTGGCTTGAGATCTTGTCATGGATGGAGTATGGCGTGAGGTTGAGGCTGGTGATCTTCCACAGTGGCTGTGCTGACTTCCCGAGTTCTTACATAATAACATCCGACCCGGGATATTAGGTAATCAACGTTGAATATTCCCGGTCGATTTCCCCGCACTGCTCAACCCCACCAACTTTTTCAAAGCTTCGAAGTCGCAAACTGTGAGCCTTGCCTTGTGCGATGACCAATGCCGTGCAGCAGCAGACATCAGGCAGACGATGACCGCAGAGTACCCTGGGATGACTCTTCTTTTTGCTGCCGTCAACAGATGTTGAAGTTGCCTAAACTCTTCTGCCACAGTCAGCATCCGACGATCAGCAACAGTGTCTACATGAATCGCTGTTGGACTCGTCATCAGATTCGTGGTTGCGGAAGTGTCGCCTGCATCAAGTCTACGCGTCTATCCTAACTATCTTGTAGTCTTATTTCTCGCTAATTCTTGTTACGGGTGTCGACTTGTCAGCAAGTTTCGAACCAGTCGTCATCAGCTGGAGTAGCTGTGGGTACGGAGTAGTGCCCCAAGACACCAAAGTAATCCAGTGCAAACCCGCCAGACTTCAACGGCTGGCGATGTGGATATCGTATGCCCCTTCCTTCGGCCGACCAAGGGTGTCCCTCGCGGCGAAGATGTGCTTGGCAAGGATCTTAATCCTATCTATCGATCTGGCATGGCCTTGAGATGCGAAACCCTATCACGGAGACTCCGGTCTTACTCTGGCGGAGATTGAACCTCAAGTTCGAGCATCATGTTTCCAAAAAACGGTGTCCTAGTCGGAGGCGGTCCGAAGAGATTAGAGCCTCCACGCGTCTCTTTCGATGCAGAACTTTTGTTGGCCGCGTGCCGTGCTATCCTCTAGGCTCTATCTTCCATGAGAGAAACCACCAAGCAAAAATCCGAACGCATTCGACCTTCCTCTTTCGACATGGCGCGTCGGCTGTGTCCCGGTGCGAGCTCAGCAATCGCTGCAGTCTGACATGAATCGGCACTTTGTCCCGCCGACTCTCTGGGTGCAATGGCGTTTGCTCACCAAAAGCCTCCCAATGATGGCAAGGACGGTCTCAGTGCTTACGTTCTCAATCTTTGCCGCCGACACGACAACATGGGCTCGTAGCCCATCTCTGATACCTGCAAAGCACCTATGTTTCGCCAAGGTCTCCGCGTCAACTTGGCAAAGATTGCGCAAACTTGTTGGTCAGACTAGAAGAGATGTCGCCTCACGTGAGTCAACAACAGGCATCAACGCCGGGCCCGAGAAGTAAGCTCAACCTCGTGGCTCGCCCGGTCATTGTTGGGGTGCGATCATTTAAGCTTGTTTGACAAGCCTCTTTATTGATCGATTAAGTCTTGTCGGTTTCTCATAGCTTTCGGATTGCCCAGCCCGCCTTCTCCGCCAAACAAATCTCACACTCATTCAAGCCATTGAGTTTGACCCAGCATTGGCCCCTGGTATTCTCAGCGAATAGCGCACCCTTGACGAGCCATTACATACATCAACGCTCACTGCTAAGACCGATCTGAAGAATGAGCTCGAGATGTCTCAACGACGACTCCCTCGGGCCTAGTGTTCAAGGCTGCCGTGGTGATTTTGATTTTACTCTTCGGTTCGAGAGGATATTCTTAGCCATCATCCCCGCAGCCGTTTTTATCGCTCTCTCACTTCCGCGCGTTGCCTACCTTGCTCGCAAACCGCGCATCGTTGGTGCCAAAACATTTCAAACCATAAAATTGGTAGGTGACAGTAGTCCATGGGGGCAAACTTCATCTGAGACTTGTTTCTAAATATCCCTTGATCTAGGCCATCATAACAGTATTTGCAACGCTGCAATTCGCAATTCTCATTCTACAGACAACTTCCAGTGGCTCGCGCATAGATGGGTTTGCCGCCTCGGCCTCAGCTCTCGGCTTCCTCGCCGCTCTTTTCATGGTCGGATTATCGTACGCCGAACACTCCAGAGCACCTAGGCCCTCGTTGCTTTTGACCGGCTACGTTTTTCTCCAGATTCTCTTTGACATTGCTCAAACGAGGACGTCATGGTTGGTAGCTAGGACTTTCTCGACACAACTGTTCGCAAGACTGTTCACGGCCTCGCTGGTGATAAAGCTTGCCATCCTCATCATCGAGGCCCAGAGGAAATCACGATGGATTCGCTGGACTGCCGAAGAACATAGCCCGGAGGAGACAAGCGGCTTGTTCAGTCTAGGCGTCTACTGGTGGCTAAATCGCCTCTTCCTCCACGGTTATCGCAACGTCTTAAAGATCGGCGACTTGTATGCTCTCGACCGTGGCATGATAGCCGAGACGATGCAAATTACTCTCGCTCAAGAACTCGAGAAGGGCAAGAACCGCGGCAAAAACCACGGGCTCGCAAAAGACCTAGCCAAGGCGTTGGCTGTCCCTCTACTTTTGCCTGTCGCCCCACGGATCGCCCTCATCGGATTCAGCTTCAGCCAACCCTTCTTCATCCAAACTCTTCTCGAGTACCTGCAAGATGACAATGCGTCAAATAACATGAGCTACGGTCTTATCGGGGCTGCTGTTCTGATCTATACGGGGATCGCCGTCTCCACGGCTCTGTACTACTACTTTCAGCAGCGAGCCTTGTACATGTCTCGGGGCTGCCTATCAGCAATTATCTACAAAAAGACCACCGAAGCCGCACTCACAGACACCGGGGATGCCGCAGCAGTGACTCTCATGAGTACTGACACCGAGCGTATCGTCCGTGGTTTCTACAGTCTGCATGAAATCTGGGCTAACGTGATCGAAATTGCACTTGGATGTTGGCTACTACAGGGCCAGCTCGGTACAGCCTTCGTCGCGCCTCTCATCGTCATTCTCGTGTGCACCGGCGTCACCGCTGCCGTAGCCAAGTTTACCGGCGAGCGCCAGTCTCGCTGGATGGCTCAGATTCAGAAGCGCGTTGGACTGACTGCCAATGTCATTTCCAACATGAAGTACCTGCGCATCTCCGGTATCACGCAGCCTGTCGCAGAGTTTGTCCAAAAAATGCGCGTGGAGGAAATGCGCATCGGCAATCAATTCCGCTGGCTGATCATCGTCACGGCGCTTGCTGCATTGGCTCCGAGCATGCTATCTCCCGCAATTACGTTCGTCTTCGCGCAAGAACGTCTGGATACCACGACCATCTTCACGTCATTCTCATTCTTGGTCCTTCTCAACAACCCATTAGGCCAGCTTTTCCAGTCTGTTCCGACTATCATCGCTGCTTTTACTTGTCTTAATAGGATTCAAAAGTACATTGAAGGAGAATCACGCATCGATTTCCGGCAATCTGCCCATCTTTCGGCATTCCAGGAGAGGCCGTCCGAGGAGAGCCCGTTCCGCGACAACTCGGATGACATTTCCCTGGAAACGTTCCCGGATCGGAAAGACTCCGAATCCAGCAGCTCAAGGCCAGCAATTTCTCTTATCGATGGTAGTTTCGGCTGGACGGCGGATAAGATGGTGCTCCAGAACATCACTGCCTCTATCCCGGCCGCTCAGCTCACCCTCGTCGTTGGGCCTGTAGCATCAGGAAAGTCCACCCTGTGCAAGGTTCTCCTAGGTGAAGTGCCATTCAACACCGGCTTGGTCTCTGTGCCATCACGCAACGCTGCCATCGGGTACTGCGAGCAGAACCCGTTCTTGTCAAACGGTTCCATCAAAGACAACATTATCGGATGGTCGACTTTCAACCAAGCCAGATACGACGAGATCATCGACGCATGTATGCTTCAGACGGACCTTCTGCTTCTCCCCTATGGTGACGATACGAAGATTGGTAGCAACGGAATCATGCTTAGCGGTGGACAGAAGCAGCGTGTGTCACTAGCGCGTGCCCTGTACCTGAATAGCGATCTCCTCATTTTCGACGACATCCTAAGCGGGCTTGACAATGACACAGCGTCCGAAGTCTTTCGAAGGGTGTTTGGACTCGACGGTATCATTCGCCGACGGAAATCAACAGCAGTACTTTGCACACATGCGATCAAGTACCTGCCACTGGCAGATCACATCATCGCCTTGGGGACGGATGGCACTCTTGCCGAGGAAGGTACTTTTGCCGACCTGATGCGCGATAAGAAGTATGTTGCCAGTCTTGGGGTGAAGGCCACAGACTCTGATACCGATTCCGACTTCGGGTCTGAGACTTCCAATAAACCCATCACCGGTCAACCTCCGAAAGCAAAGCGGGCTCCGGCCGTTGCCGACGAGATGATGGAGAAGTCGAGACAGACGGGAGACGTGAGGGTCTATGCCCACTACTTCCGTAGTCTGAGCTTAACATCAACCATCATATTCGTTCTCTTCTCCGCATCGTACTCCGTGTGGAACCAATTTCCTACGATCTGGATGAAGTACTGGGCCGAAGATACCCTTCACAAAAGCAGCGGATACTACGTCGGATTGTTCGGCCTCTTCAAGGCGTTGCAGCTCGTTTCTCTCATGGTGGCAGGTGTTGCCTTGATCATCTACATGACCACCTCCTCCGGCACCATTTTACATCAGCAAGCGTTGAAGACTGTCATCCACGCGCCTCTCACATTCTTCACTACAACAGACTCTGGCGTCATCACAAATCTCTTCTCCCAGGACATGACACTTATCGACAACGAGCTACCGATGGCGCTGCTTAATGCTGTGCTGGCCGGATTCGAGTCAATAGGTATGGGTGCTGTAGTCGCCGTTGCATCCCCCTACATGGCTGTTAGCTATCCCTTGTTGATTGCTTTCTGCTGGATCATCCAAAAGTTCTACCTTCGGACTTCTCGCCAGCTACGACTCCTGGATCTCGAGTCCAAAAGCCCATTGTAGTATGTACACGAAAGACTAGGCGGTTACAGAGTATCTGACTAACAGTTGCTAGCACGCATTTCCTTGACACCATCAAGGGCGTCGCCACGATACGTGCCTTTGGCTGGGCACACAAGGACATTGCTCACAACCACCACATGTTGGATACCTCGCAACGACCGGCATATCTACTCGCCATGATCCAGCAATGGCTCGTCGTCACGATGCAGCTCATGGTGGCCGGTTTAGCCGTCATTCTTGTGACCCTTGCCACCCAGCTCCGAGCCAACTCAGGCTTCACGGGTGCCTCTCTAGTCACTCTGATGTCGTGGGGCGAGACCCTTTCATCACTTGTCCGGTTCTACACCCAGCTCGAGACTTCGATCGGTGCTGTTTCTCGTATCAAGACCTTTTCCGAGAAGGTTAGCCCTGAAGACCTCGAAGGTGAGGATATAGAGCCGCCCGAAGAGTGGCCTGAGACGGGGCGCATCGAGATCAACGGCGTCTCTGCCTCATACAAGTAAGTTGAGCCCAACCCATTTGTAGACGGCGCTGACAATATGTAAAAGCAATGAACAGCAAGCAACATCGGATGGCGCGACAACTCCTCCGCATCTCGCATTGAAAGACCTCAACTTCTCCATCCAGCCTGGCCAAAAGGTTGCACTGTGTGGCAGAACGGGAAGGTAAGTTCACCTTTGCATCGGACTGCCCATGAAGCGTACGAATGCTGACCTCATCCCCTTAGCGGCAAATCGTCACTCATTCTTCTCCTCCTCCGGCTTCTGGACCCAGTATCGTCCTCTCCAAAGAACATCGAGATGGACGGCATCCCCTTCCACCGCATCGACCGATCAACTCTCCGCCGCCGCATCATCTCCGTGCCCCAAGATGCCGTGTTCCTCCCCGATGGCAGCACCATCAAAGCGAACATCGACCCTTTCAACGCAGCCACAGACGCTGAGTGCTTCTCAGTCCTCCGCGCCGTGCAACTCGGCACCTTTGTCAAAGAGCGTGGAGGCCTGCGCGAATCCATGAGCGCAGACAGCCTTAGCGCGGGACAGAAGCAGCTGTTCAGCCTTGGACGGGCGATCCTGCGACGCCGGGTCAAAGACGCCAAGTTCAAGCGGCGCGGCGGCGGCATCTTGTTGTTGGACGAGGTCAGCTCCAGCGTCGATCACGCGACGGATAGGTTGATGCAGGAGATTATCAAGGAGGAATTCAGGACGTATACGATTGTGATGGTGTCGCATCGCCTGGACATGGTGATGGACTTCTTTGATGCGGTGATCGTCATGGACCAGGGGCGCGTCATGGAGACGGGCAGCCCGAAGGAGCTTGTTGAGACGGAGGGGAGTCGTTTCGGTGAGCTGTGGGCGATTGAGAATCAGGGACGGTCGAGGGATCCTGTCAGGTAGCCATGGGTCTTGGCAGAAGCATTACAGTTGCAAGCGAATGATTTTGATTAATAAAGAAAATGTTCTGGTAAGCAGTCCGCGAGAACAGAAGAGAACATTCAACATAGGAGACGATATTAACACGGGAGGGTATCGATGCGGTACGCGGGGCCAGGCAAAGGATGAGCATCTTCTGTTCAGCATTTAACGCCAATTCTGTAGCAAACACTCGGGAACAAACATCCTCTGTTCACCCGTCCAAATCCTGTAACTATCAACAAAGAATGACCTCTTCTGTTCATCCATCCAAGGCCTACAAGTCATATGAATGGATGGGCATCTTCTGTTCACCTGTTCTGTTCGTTCCAATCCTATAAGTAAACACTCAAGAATGAGCATCTGGTGTTCCCTTGCCCTGCTTCCATAAGAAACAACACCACGACCACAAAGCTTGACGATTATCATTCTCTCACCACCAAGTACCTCCACTTTCAGCAATCAGGACTGCATCATGGCACCCACTACGAAGACTATTGCGGTTATAGGGGCTTTGAGACTCGACATGGACCTGACTAGGGAGCAGCCCCTTCCCCCCGGTGCAAATATTGAGCAAGGGGTATCAGCACTCAAAGATGAGGCTGCCATCAAGGGCATTACTACTGCAAGAACGGCTTATCAAATCTTAGGGCTAGCATTCAGACGGGGGCGCATCAATCGGGTTCCTGACGTCAGGATGGTCAGTGTAATCGGGAGAGACGATTATACGGAAAAGATCATAGCGAAAGTTAAGGAATTCAAGATCGGTACAGACGGCATCAAGATAATGCCGGACAAAGAGACAGACGTTTGCTTCAACGTACTGACGAAAAGTACCGGCGAAACCGAGCGCTATAGAGAATCTAATCCGGCCACGCCTGCCTGTTGGACAGAGAAAGATTTTGAGAATGCTCAGAGCTTCGGAGGCGATCCCAAGCCAGATTTGATCATTATCTCGACAGAACTGGAAAAGGAAGTCTTTACGAAGATTTTGACGTGTGCCAAAAACAATAATATTGAGGTGTTCTTAGCCAAGGCGCCTCCGTATTCAATCGCTAAGAGTCTTTTGGAGCATATTACATATCTTGTGGTCGATGAAGATGAGGCTAAGAAATTATCTTCCGAGAACGGAGCGGTATTCGACTCTGCTAAGAAGTTACATGAGTTGGGAGTGAGGAATGTGTTTATCACACAGGGGCATGCGCGTGCATGGTGTATGCATGGGCCTTTGTGGGACTATTCCTGGACCAAAATTAAGTTCAGTAATAGGGGCGAAAAAAAGTATACAGATGACGAACGGTAAATTACTTGTCTCCTCTCTGCATCAGCTCGTTTGGATACTGACATAGGCGGATAGGGACAGGTTTACGGGGGCACTTGCAGCTGATTTGTTTGCATATCAGGGTACGATATCCAAGGGAGTTATGGAGACGGCGGTCAAAATTGCGTATGAAGCGGCTGCGAGTACTGCTCAGAGAGCCGGCACGACAAAGGATTGATGCCATGGTTCAACATGATCGACAGATCTTGAAGCCTCTAAGTGTTCATGATCGTTCGTCCCTTCATGTCGTTTAAAACCCCAAGATACGTTTTTACATTTGGCATTTTGCTTTCCTTATATTATCTTGTTGGTCTTTCAGTACACCTTGTCATTTGAATAATTTGTATGCAAAACCATTTGCTTTTGGGGGTATTCTTTTGTCTCATTCTCTTGGAACTCTAGAACATACATCAAAAATGAATAAAAACAAACATCATTCTTAGACCACCTCAGTCATTACCAGCGTCTTATGAGAACACTTTGTAAGCAAGCGGAGAGCCAAAATCTGCGATGTTAATCTTCCCGTTGTGCCCGGCTTTGCCGGTCGACCGAAGTGCGATGGACAGGGGAGGAACTTGCCACCTGTGGCGAGCTAGTTGGTAGCAGAGTGTTCAACTGAGTCGAGTCATCGAGAGAGAAGTTATCCAGGAAGGCTGGTCTCGGGAATGATTTAGGGGCTGCGTGAATGCAGTATCGGAGTGTAAACGAGCCTGCATTAGTACTTCTCTTTGTACACTTAGTACTGACGGTGAATCTTAACCGCCAAAACTGTGTATTTTACTTGGACGATTGTTGGCTACATAGACCCTGTGCTGTGGTGCAACTAAACTTACCCCTCTTTGTTCCGCAGGAGGGAGCAGGTCATGGGCCGTCAGAGGTGACACGTCTTGAGAGGTAGGCTAGCCTTGTTGCTGCTTACATGCATTCTTATCATTCTTGGCCTACTATGTCGGCGTACCTTGGCGTCACATGAACTGCGCCAGCGGGCTGCATAGCGAAGTAGCTCTCATGAACTGATCTTTCCTGATTTCTGATTGAGCTAGATCGAAGGCCGTAACTGAATGAATAGAAAGGGGGTTGGCTTGTTTACTCGCGAGGAACCATCTTTCAGTGGCCCGACGGCTATAAGCTGCTGCCTCCATAAAACATCACGAGACCTCGCGTTTGTAAGATGACACCATGACACCGCAGAATATCGCAATTATTGGGGCTGATTTCAAGCCTAGAACGGAGTGGTCTCGTGGATCACAATCAGAAAGCCTTATATGGAGAGAGGGCGAGCGCCCTGGTTTTACCACCATTTTCATGAGAAATAATGGGAAGACTTCTCCGAGGGTTCGTTGAGCTCATATCTAATCTACATAGGGAGTTATGGGCGAATAACGATCGGGGGCGATGCATGTAAGACGGATATTATCAATTTGGGGAGAAACCCACTCAGCATTACACAAAGATTTCAAGAATGAGAAAAGAACTCTGCCCTGGTATTGTAGTCTGTGAGTACATCGGAGGCTCTCATCCAGGTACAAGGTCGCAATCTCTTTGAGCCACGCATACATGGACATCCCCGGGTCGATATGAGGGCAGACAAAGAAGGAGGGTCTTCTGTTCAAACATTCTAGTGCCATAAATAACCATCATCGTCACAACCCGCCAGTTTTACGATTCCTGACTTACTAACATCAAATACCCTTACTATGGACAATTACAGGATGGAACTAAAGATGAAGACTATCGTAGTTATTGGGGCGCTGGGGGTTGATCGCATCATGATCGTACCCCGTTTTCCAAAGACAGGAGAGAGCACTGAAGCAAGTCATTCTGAGAAAAGCTTGGGCGGAAAGGGTGCGAACACAGCGCTCTCGACATACCGCTCCTGCCACAACAAGCCATCTCTAGACGGGGGTGATGGTGCCATTCGGGTTAAGATGATTGGAAAGGCCGGTGATGATCACTACGGGGTGACTCTGATTCAGGAGCTACTCGAGAACGATATCGATATCTCTGGTGTCGCAGTGGTGCCAAGATTACCGTCCAACGAACGCTTCGTCATGATCGATGGAGACACCCACGAGAGTCGGTGTGTGTTTAGCCCAGGGGCAACAGCGGCCTGGAAGAGGGAAGATTTCAGCTACTGTGCGCAGTTTGGAGGTGACGAATGGCCGCACTTGATCGTGGCGCAGATGGAAATCGATAAGGAGGTCGTTGAGACTATGATTCATACCGCTGGTGAAGCTGGTATCCCGTTCTGCTTGAATGCCGCGCCAGCGAGCCCGATCGAACCCTTGCTCTACCGGCTTATCACACATCTTGTGGTCAACGAGTCTGGGGCTGCGATTCTGTTGGACTGTACGAGGGATGAGGTGGAAGAGGACTGGCCAAAAGTTGCCCAGAGATTCTTGGACCTCGGGGTCGAGAACGTGGTTATCACGCTGGGTGTGAAAGGTGCATATTACGCCAACGCGGAAGTCAGCGGGCACTGCGCTGGGTATCCTGTCCGGGTTATCGATACGACTGGAGCAGAGTCAGTAGTCCCATCTCATCAGATTCAGATCCTTTCGCAGACTAACACAGGCGATAAGCGACGTCTTCACCGGAGCGTACGCGTCCGACTATGTGCGTCAAATGTCCAGTCCATCTGGAGAATGGGATATCGAAAGTGCCATCGTTCGCGCGAATAAAGCTGCTGCTATATCTATTGGGAAGATGGGCGCTCAGGGGCATATTCCTTGGGCGGATGAGATTGATCAGTTTGACATGATGGCAGAGATGACTTTTGACCAAGTCCTGAGGCAAACCCTGTAATTTGTTCAGAAATGTGAGCTTAAATTTCCTGCCCTGCAATCATCGCTCCATGGTCACGACGTGGAACGGCGTCTGAATGGTGCCGGGCCGAAGGGAACTGCGGAAGGCCGCGCGGGCACCGGCCCCGGGTGGAGCCAGGGTTATCGGAAGGGGGATCAAGGACGGAATTCGCCCCAGGATTTCCAGATGTGGCTTTGGAGTAGTATTACGATGCTGGTCATGACTGAAGGGGCCTAGCCCGAGAGGAGGTGCAGCGCAAAAGATCGTGAGGTGTTCAGCCGCAATGCGAGAGTGTGCTTTTCCCAGCTTCCGACCTCGGCATAGTTTTTGAAGACGCCAACTGCCCCAGCTCTCTCTCTTTCACCTCAGTACTTCAGGTTGCGGCGTTCCCGGAAGTTTTAGAAAGAACAGTATCAGTCTGGCAATGCCACCAGAATGGGGTTCAAAAGTCCATGGTGAGGGTGGACAAGTGAGTATCCCGCAGTAAGTTCTACTTTGGGAGCAAGGTCATCATCATCAAAAGGACCCCGAAAGCTCGCGCCTTGTAAACGAGAAAGAAATGTCTGGACTCTGTAGCCCCTCGTGCCCCTCATCGCGCCGTGGTGCCTGGTGGCTGCGTGGCTTGCACATGTGGTAGCCCAGCACATGCGTACCCCCGGCCGCCCCTCCTTCTAGAACATGTGCAGATCTACCTCCCTGATCGGGATAGCAACCATAATGTCGGATATTCGATAGTGCCATTCTTGCTGAACTTCTTTTTAACGTTCTCCAGGCTCCAAGTTCGTCTGGTGTGCTTCGGATACCTTCCTATGTGGTCTTAGATCCTGCGTTTGGGTTTTGCGCGTATATCCAGAGAAAAGTGCTCATTAGTCACCAATAGGTACTGAGGCAGCCTGGATTGGTCAATGGACCGGATGGAGCGTGGTGGATATGCGTACGAGACCTTCATCATTCTGTTACGCACTGGTTTGGAAGGAATAAGTTGCAGGCTGTTCAAGAGACGCGACATGCCGTCAGCATGAGACCAGATGAGGCAATGGTGCAGGGTGTCTCGGCCTCAGATGTGCCCTTGAAGCCCGCCCGGGCTGCCGCTCCGGCAACGTTGGCGGAGGGAGCTTGCTGATCTTCATCGGGTAGAGACATTCAAACCAACAGCTCCTCGCGTCAGCAAATGAGTCGATGATTCGATTAGCTGATTGGCCTGGAGTCTTGGACTTTGGACGGTGAATGGGGCGTAAGGCGTGCCTGGGAGGGCGCAGCTCTCCTGTTGCCAGGCGAAGTACTCCACGAAGGAGAGTGGGGGGCGAAGCTGGAATAGGCACATAGGATGCGAACGATGTGACGCTGCATATGGGTGTGTCTTAGAGTTGTTTGTTTGCCTGTTGGTCAAGGCCGAGGATCCAGACTTGGCTCAAATCTTAATGTGCATGCGGATGAAATTGTTGGTTCCTCTCGTTGCCCGACTGCTCGTGATCGGGCGAATGCGGCGGTGACTGGCATTGAGGATATCTTGTAGAACGTGAGACCTATTGGACCTTTACCATGCCTCAATAGGCTTTCAACCTATGGAAGAAGTTGTTTCTCCCCCAAGCAGTCCTTCTAAGGTAGATCAAAGTCAAAGGAAAAGAAGTTGTTGATTTGATGTTGTTCAGTTGTAGGAGGAAGAGAGAGAACCTCGAGGGGTTGAGTGAGGTACCCCTTTTCGGTACGTACCGTGGGCCTCGGGCAAGTGGATCCTTTAATCGCTCAGCTGCCTTTTTAGGCTAGACCGGGACCATTAGCTGATACAGGTTAAGCGAGAACACACGGGCCATCAGCTTATCGCTTTTATGAATGGCGCTAACAGACGCTTTCCCTCGTGACACCCGCCGCCGTCTCCTTGTCTCCCCATTCTTCCTCATATTCCTTGGACCACCTCATGAACCACGACAGGATCCGCCTATCATTCTCACCGGTACCTGAACGAGCGGGGAAATGACTCTATGGAGTTATAACGGAACTTTGGGAACTCTGTTTCGGCGACCATGCGGCTGTATGCCTCTTTTCTGCAACATCCTCAAGCCATCAACGCCATGAACGCCAAAGACGCCACCATCGATGCGGCCCAGCTCTCTCCAACGACATCGGTCACCAACTCCCGTGTCGGTAGCGATGGTTTCTTTCTTATTGTCAATGTCTCGACTACGCGACAATGATACTATCCGTATGCAGATATGAAAGCCAGCATATCGGACCGGTGCCTGAACCTGCATCGGAGTGCGACAGGCCCACAGGGTGGCACATAGCCATTGCCACGTGCCCTTCAAGCAACAAGTATAACCTCTTGGCTGCCTTGCCACACATGATAGCTTCATCAACCCGTCGACGCGGTGTCTAGTTCGATAACATCGGACGACGAAATACGTGCTGGCCACGAAGCAGTTCTCTCAAAGGATCGTCTGGCGAGATGCCCCCCGTGCCCAATTCTGGCCCAAGTGCTCCGCCATGAACTGTCGAACTGCACCCAGACACAGACCATCCACCACCCACGCTATCAAGACAATCCTAGGCCTTGATACCACCTCTTGGCATGCACAACGGCCGGGTTGTGGAGGACATCTCAAGGCGGTAGGTGTCCAACGAACGGCGCACCCGTACCGCACGCCATTCGCACTATTGGACCCCGCCTGGCCTGCATCCTCTGCGCCGTGCCATCCACTGCATCCCAACGAGGAAGCTCATCCAAGTCTTGGCGGCTCTCCGAATGAACAACCTCCATTGACCGGCATCAACGTCCAAGACTGCGACTCGCCCGTCTGGACCGTTGCGAAATTACACTCTCGTTGTTTGCCCCAGATAGCACGGCCCGCGCCTCATGGGTCGCACCATTCAACAGCCGGACGAGCATGCCCATCTCTCTCTGTCTCTCTATGCTTCGGCTTCCCTATCCCCCAGCCTTTGGACCTTGCAGCAAAGCACTCGATGCTCAACGCGACTCTGCACCTGGCCATGCAACTAAACATGCGCACACAAGACAGATGCAGCTAGCTGCGTACAACTTGGTAGCTCTGGCCAATGAGCATACATATGAGTCCTAGATATCACGTCTTCAACAGGGAATATGAGCAAGGTAGCTTCATCTTCCTTGTGCTACCTCTCATAACGTCTCTTGCTATGCCGAGCTTGAGACTGGCCGCACTGCTAAGCAGGCATGGGCTCATGGGCATCTGCCTCCCGGAATCGGCGACGCCACCTTACGGGCATCTGGTTGTCAGCGAGAAGCGTGAGATAAGGACTATTTAAACCACGCCGCCGCCGCGATGCCATCTTGATATGGTTTCCTTCGGTAGCTTTGCGCTCTCTCACCCTCGTTCATACCAAGGCAAGACCCAGCACCCGGCAAGATGCGCATCTCGGCCACTGTTTCCGCCTTCGCCCTCGCTCTCCACCTTGGAGGCGTTGCGGCCCTCGGCCCTCGCCAAGAAGCCAGCGATGAGAAGGAGACTCCCACGTTCATCGCCAAGAGCTTCATCATCGAATACGCTCCTGTGAGTGCCCGCTGCGCGTGGCTGCTGCCCGAAGAAAGCCTTCCCACAGGTTGTAGTCCCCAGCTGACACTCACCGTCTTTTTTACTCTAGGGTTCCAGCGCTCGCGTTCGTCGTCAAAATGTCGCCTCCACAGACGGCATCACCGTCGTCAAGGAGTTTGCCAGCAACGTCTTCTCCGGTGCCAGCATCGAGACTGACACCTTCACTCTCGACACCCTGCAGGAGCTCCCCGACGTCGTCAACGTCTGGGTCAACGAGCAGATCAAGCTTGCGCCGACGGAACCCAAGGCCGCTGCGCCTGAGGATGCTCCCACATACTCGACACACAATGCCACTGGTGTAGCCAAGCTTCACGCCCAGGGCATCTTTGGTAAGGGTGTCAAGGTTGGTGTTGTTGATACCGGTATCTGGTACAAGCACCCTGCTGTAAGTTGGAGCTGCGCCCATCGGGAATGCGAACATACACTTACAACATAACAGCTGGGTGGCGGTTTCGGCCCTGGTTTCAAGGTTGCCGATGGATACGACTTTGTCGGTGATGGTTCATACCCGGCCAGCGGTCCCAAGGCGCCCGATGAAGATCCTCTCGACACTCGCGGCCACGGGACCCACGTTGCTGGTATCGTCGCTGGCAAGACTGACTCGTGGGTCGGTGTCGCCCCCGAGGCCACTCTTCATGCCTACAAGGTCTTCTCCAACGCGGCGTCTACCGACACGGCTACACTCATTGAGTCATTCCTTGCCGCCTACGACGATGGTGTCGATATCATCACTGCCAGTATCGGTGGCTCCAACGGTTGGTCTAACAACGCCTGGGCCGAAGTTGCTTCCCGTTTGGTTGATGAGGGTATCGTCGTCACGATTTCCGCTGGAAACAGCGGTGCCAGCGGTCCTTTCTACGGTAGCTCTGGATCGTCCGGCAAGAATGTCATTGCTGTGGCTTCCGTTGAGACAGAGGTCTTCCCGGCCATCCCCTTCGAAGCTACCTACGGCGGCAGCGAGACCGTTCGCGTCGGATACCTTCCTGCGGGAACCTACTTCCCCAACACCATCGTCGACTGGCCGATTGTCGCCCTCAACACCGATACGAGTGCCACCGCCGATGGCTGCACGCCCTACCCGGCGGGCAGTCCCGACTTGACAGGCAAAATCCCCTTGGTTCGTAGAGGAACTTGCACGTTCCAGGTCAAGCAAGAGAACCTCGCTGCCCTGGGCGCAAAGTACATCCTCATTTACAACAACGCATCGCCCCTGACGACTCCCAGCACCAGCAACACCGACAGCCAGATCGCCATGATCACTGCCGACTCCGGTGCTGCCTTCATCAACGCCATCAAGGCCAACATCACCGTCACTGCTGACTTCTCGGTCAACCCCGAGATCCCCATTGCTCTCGACTACCCGGCTGGAAACCGCCCCAACATCTTCACCAGCTGGGGTCTGCTGTACGACAACCAGCTGAAGCCTGACATTGCTGCCCCTGGTGGTAACATCTTCTCTACCTACCTCGACGGAACCTACTCCATCCTGTCGGGCACGAGCATGGCCTGCCCTTACGTGGCTGGTGTCGCTGCGCTCTATATCTCTGAGAAGGGTGGTCGCAGCGTCCAGGGCAAGGGTTTCGCCCGTGCTCTGTCCCGTCGCATCATCTCCAGTGGGTACGCTCTGCCTTGGTCCGATGGAACTGCTACGGACTACGGCTACAGCGCGCCCCCGGCTCAGGTTGGTAACGGTCAGGTTGACGCTTGGAAGATTCTCAACTACGACACTCAGCTCGAATTTGAGAAGATCCAGCTCAACGACACCCGCTACTTCAGCCGTTACCACGACGTCACCGTCACCAACAACGGCAAGTCGGATGTTACCTACAAGTTCTCCGTTCAGCCCGGCGCTGGTGTAGATGCCCTCGCCTGGATTCCTGCCACCTCCAGCCTTCCTGGAACAAAGCGCGTCAAGACCTTCGCCCAGCTTGCCCCCAAGACGTACACTCCGGATATCAGCCTTCCCCGTGACTTCACACTGAAGGCTGGCGAGACCAAGACTGTGTCTGTCAACTTCAACAACCCCGATAATCTCGGCTGGAACGCGACCGGCCTGCCTCTCTACGGAGGCAAGGTCGTCATCCAGGGCAGCAACGGCGAGCAAGTCTCAGTTCCCTATGCCGGTGTCGGTGCCGATCTCCGCAACACCCTCGGCGGTGTCCACGAGGCTGGCTGGCCTCAATCTGTCTCCACTGTGGACGATATCCCCATCAGCCAGAAGGCGTTCTACTCCTTTGACCTCAGCATTGAGGCTCAGGACTTCCCTAGGATCTTCCAGAAGCTCCTTTGGGGAACCCGCCAGACACGCTGGGACATCTACGAGGCTGGCTGGACTGAGCGCCAGTGGGTCTACCCTCCCGTTGAGGGCCAGAACGGTTATATTGGCTCGGCCGCATCGTGGGTCGGCTCTGGCGAAATCCAGACCTTTGACCCCGCCCAGTATGACCCCAACGATACCTTCACCTACCCCATCACCGACATCTACCGCAATGCTGGCGCGACCTACCACGAGCACTGGTGGTTCGGCAAGCTGGGCAACGGCACACAGATTGCGCCTGGTAACTACACCCTGCGCTTTGCCGCTCTCCGACCTTTCGGAAACCCCACACACGCGGACAACTGGGATGTCTACAAGACCCCTCAGATCCAAATCACGGGAAAGTACTAGACGTAACGGCTTAGTCTTACGAGCGCATAGTATGATATAGTAATGATCTAATACAACCGTAATTGTTCTGAGAACTAC
This sequence comes from Colletotrichum cuscutae, assembly GCA_030869315.1. Taxonomy (NCBI): domain Eukaryota; kingdom Fungi; phylum Ascomycota; class Sordariomycetes; order Glomerellales; family Glomerellaceae; genus Colletotrichum; species Colletotrichum cuscutae. The sequence continues at coordinate 205,880 of MPDP01000317.1, forward strand.
ACGATGCTTTGCAAAATTTTGAGTGATGTCTTAGAAAGCTGATTTCCCAGAAATATGTTCAAACCGGTCACTGGTAGCCGGACCCCGCCTCCCTTCACGAAAGTCCCCATACTACACCCAGATGCCAATTGCTGCAGCTCGGTTACAAGTTCGCTCAGTTGCCTCGCGTCCGCCTCACCCATGGCGGCATGAGGGTAGGGCAGCCTACATGATGCGGCCCTTCATCGAGATACGCAAAGTAGCAAAGATTTACGGATGACCATTGACGATTCATTCGTCGTGCAGATTGGCCCCGCCGCTAATGCATGAAGTGATCTATTCGTTGACTGCATCGACAGAGGAACGGCTGTTAGTAGAAGCGAGGCAAGCGGGCTCACTTCCTCGCGGCCCGCGCCGCAGAAGTGGGCTTGATCGAGCTGTGATGGTTGGTAGGGAGGACCCGGCATTGCAGACCGAGATCCTGATGGGACGGTGATGTTCGAATCAACAGATGTGAGTGAGTGACAGCCCATGCGTATGCAGGTCCCGCGGAAAACTTGATTTTAGCACATGTGAATGAGGAGATTGAGGGAATTCGTTGGCCGGTGCCTTTCGTTGCTGATCTTGGCTCTTTTCTTTGTGTCGCTGTACCTGACTTCCTTGCGTAGGAGATGTAGTATGTCCTGATTCGAAGGAATATGTCAATTGAAAGAGGTATATCTTGGCCAAGACTTCCTCGGTTGCTACCGAGCATCTATGAAAACCAGAGAGCAAGCTACGATCCATACCTCATAGTATCATTCTTTATAGTATATACATTCCGCGTTCGCAACCCAACGACAAGATGACGATCGAAGAGCAGCCCGAGCGGTTCAACAACACTCGTAAAGCCGACTTCAAGTCAATCTACAACCAGTCCGATCCCCGCGCTTACTTCGCGGCTTTGACGCCGCTCCAATACCAAATCCCGCAGCAGGCACTTCCCTTTGTGAGCCGCATTCTCCAGCATATCTCCGCGAGGGACCCATCCCCAACCTCCAACGGCGATGATACCGTGACCACAGCAAACAAAGTCAAGGTCCTGGATGTGTGCTCTTCGTACGGGATCAACGCCGCCCTCCTCCGCCACGACATCGATATGAACGCGTTGGCGGAACACTACGCCTCCACCCCGAAACTCTGCTCTCGGGAGCAGATCGAGGCCGACGAGCGGTTCTTCGCGGGACGTAGATTGCGGCGCGAGCAAGATTCGAAAAACGAAGTGAGGGTAATCGGCTTAGACGTCGCACCCGAAGCGATATCGTATTCCCTGAAAACTGGGCTCCACGCAGCCGGCTTCACGGAGAACCTCGAAACCCACGACCCCTCACCAGACCTCCGTCAAGTACTCCACGATGTGAAGCTTGTGGTGTGTACAGGCGGGGTAGGCTACGTCGGCGCCTCAACCTTCACCCGCATCGCCGCCGCAGCGAGGGCATCTTCGCCGTCGTCTCCCTCGCAGTTGTGGATGGTGACGTTTGTGCTGCGCGTCTTCTCGTTTGATGAGGTCGCGGAGAGGTTGAGGACGGAGTTTGGGCTTGTGACGGAGAAGGTTGAGGGGAGGGTTTTTCGGCAGAGGAGATTTAGTTCGATGGAGGAGCAGATGGCTGCGGTTGAGGATGTTAGGCGGAAGGGGCTTGATGAGAGGGGGCTGGAGGGGGATGGGTGGTTCTGGGCGGAGTGTTGGGTTACGAGGCCTGAGGGTTCGAGGGAGGAGGTTGGAGAGTTGATTGAGGGTCTTTGAGGTTGTTATGAGAAATGGGGTGTTGGTGGTTGGATCTTTGCTCTCCTATCTTGATGAGTGTAGACTGGAGGATTGGCTCGGAGGTCCGATATCTGGAACGAGCTGTATAGTCCTTTAGGTGAAAAAGGTAAGTCGAGAGTGTCGTCGAAGCAGTCTCCGTCGCTGGTCGTTTACCGTGCCTTTTGATCTGCAGATGATAGAGCCGATGATGTCGAAGAGACAATCCTTAGACGCCACGTAGCTGGAACCAATTCACAGTCGGACTTGGTGTTTCTCGTAGAGTCTGGCAGCTTTAGAACCCAAGTAACCGCGTACAGGCGAGATTCTGCCTGTCAAAATAGAAGCGTGTGGTCGACAACTGTCTCAAGACGATTTCTCATGATGCTGAACTGTTAGGTAGTCGGCAGGTTTGGGTCTCGCAGCAGAGCCGCGTCGAACATGGCGGCACTGTAGAAGCGTAGAGTTGGACCGGGATGGGCTGTCGAGTGACGAGCAAAGTGGCATGAAGAACTCGCAGTGTTCCTCGAGGCTGATCCAATCCAGACTCGATCGATAAATCCGTCAGGTTGTTCAGCGTCTCTCAACTGACAGAGTTTTCCGACTTTGGTGACTGGGACTCGGTTTTGATCCGAGAAGCGCTAGTATGTCTGTCCGTCGGCGTGGAGTCTCGTGAGGGGTCAATTTCCATCATGCAATCGTGACAGTCCTTCGAAGCCCAGGCTTGTATAGAAGAAACGCATTGCTGAGGTACGTAAGATGTTAGCTCTTCAGCACTCGAAACTGGTTGCAAGATCGACGGCTATCGCGAGTCGATTTTGAGGTTTCAGGTATTTGTCAAACCTTTTGCTTGGCCCTTTGGCACGCGCACTCTTTGCATCTCTGATGCTGGAGGGTGCGAGGGATTCGATGCATTGCGTCGTTTCTATCCGTTTCCAAGGAGAGGCCACCCCATCTGTCCCGGCTTACATCAATGATAGATCGATCGTCTCCTGATAAGGTAAGGTCGGACTCAACTATTCCCATGTCGAAAACGGTAACAAAAAGACTTTGCGCCAATGCCAAGGCAGCAACTGTCATACTGGGCTGAGTAGATTTACGCTTAATACTAGCGTACCATAAGGACCACAACTAACCAAGAAGTTAAAGTGCACTCGGACCTCGAAAGAACAGCAGATTCTCACGGTTTGTCTCAGCTCGCAATTTCCCTCATGTCGTGATGGCTTCAACCATCCATAGCCTTACCGCACGTCACGTGACCTCGGTTACATAATCACCGACCCTCTATATCAGAGCGAGCTTCGTGCCTATTTCCTATTTCCAATAGACAACCGTTCTCTTTACTTACGTCGATGCCCCTATGGTGACTATACGACACCTCAACTGGTGCACTGGTGAATGGACATAGTTAAGATGGTCGACTCGATTTGGAGCTCCATCTACCCACCACCGTGTCCAGGTGCACCTCGATACCCGCAGACCAGTCACACCACTCACAACGTAGACCCGCGCCCCTCGGACACGCTTACCGTGGTAGGGTACATTTCTATATGCAAACCGTTACGGAAAAGACCGATTCGTGTGGAAAAGACCGAGCAGCACCGACTGACAGATGATTGATCTGCTTACCAGGGCTGGCACAGACACGTAGGCCATAAGGGATCTTCATTGCCATTGGATCAACAATTCTTTACAACATTCCTTGACGGAACAATATTCAGCAGTAAATCTGTCGATGTGATTCCTACGATAAGATTCGAAGAACGCCTTACCTGAGTTGCATGGGTCAGACCAGAACTCTACGTAGTAGGACGGACTTTTTTTCGGGTGGGTCGAGGCCTCCGAGCCCAAGCCTCCCCCTGTGTTGCTTAAGCCCCCTGGATGTTTATGTTACATGAGGGACCCTTGACAGACTTGCATGTCTTATGCGGGGGGCGCCGTTGATAGTCTCAGGATATTGAAGCTATTGCCAATTGGAGGTTATCTCCGCGGAACCCGGGGGATGTTCCCCGTATTGCTCTGTCTGTACCGATTGCCATTACTATACTCGTACTTGTGGTATCCGTCTCCCTCTTCAGTATATCTACTGGTGCCGAGAGGCCCAAGCTTCCAATACTTGTACAAGGTCCCTATTCGCATAATCCATATTCGCTGCTATCATTTAGTAGTAACATGCATCGACGAATGAATCATCTGGTGAAATCCAAGCAAAGGGACCTACTTCAGTTGATTGAGGCTGTTCTCGGGGCTTGGTCTGATGAACACCGCCTGGTAGCTCATGCAAGCTACAGCTGTCAGTGAGACTCGTCGCGGCGCGGACGTCCACCCTCCAGTGAGAGCTGGTGTCACCATGTCATCCCATGTTATCGGGCACGTCTGCTTCAGAGCTTGTTTCTGGCCCCTAGACGAATCTTGCGGATCGACACTGACACGGCCGAGCTTAGACTTGGCTGGGGAAGTACCCCCTTGAGCTCGTGTCTCAAAATACAAAGCTCTACCTGAATTAAAGCCATGGAAAAGACCTCTTTCCACGGCGGAGTCTATCAGATCGGATGACATCTCGTACCTCGTCAAGTCAAATTTCAGCATTGCATGTTGTACGCGTGGCCACAACCGATCCGGCGATACATTGTGGCATTTTTGGTGATCTCGTGTGTGCAAACTTACCTTCACCCCGAGCTACAAAAGTTCATGGCCTGCCTAATGTGACGGCCAATCAATGACTTCAAGCCAGAACATTCCTAAGCGCGTCACGCATCGGCTACTGGCAGTATACCAACCAAATGGCTGGCTATCCAGCATCTGCTTTAGCGCATCGTTAAGTTCCTAGTGCTAGAAACGTTTCGGTCAGTGACATCAAACGCGCATCGTAGATCATCGGGAACTGGGCAGAATATGCCTTGGAAATCTCATGACGCGTTTAGCCAAGTTTAGTCAAGTTGAGACGCTGCCGGCGTTGGTAACTAGCGTGGCACAGGACGGGTCTTGGGGACCCAGTGTGGGTAAGCATGTTAATGATCCTAGATAGATTGTCCAAGCATGGTAAGTTTTGGGGCCAAGAGCTGGAGACATTGATGCCAGTGGAACGCGAGCGCGAAGCCCCTGATTCACTCCAAGGGCAGTCACCAATTTGTGCATTCAACAGGTGCAAGTCTTCGGCATTTAGTTCACAATGTGGAATGATGGGAAGATTCACTAGTAGAACTTACGTTAAGAGGTGACTCCCAAAGACAAAAATAGAGTTGACAGCCAAGGGGATCGTTGTCCGACGACTTTAGCCATCTCTCTAGCCAGGCTCAATGGTAGGAAACGTCAATCTACAAGCTCTAATCGTTAGTTTGTAGACAGACTTGAAATAACAACGATACTACGTTGCAAGCGTTCGTGTTCTAGGCAGCAGCCAATTTGAGTTTCACATGTTACAGGCCTAAGTTCCCTGTAGACTTAAAGGCCCGGCGCTAGAAGCCACGGAGCTTCGGAGGCTTGAGGGAAGACTAACCTACAATTGGCGGCGGCCTTACGCCGTTATTCCGAATTGTAGCACGGACGACCGGCACTCGATGTCGAGTCCAACTTGCCGTTGGAAAATGTGACCTGGGCAGGGATGTTGGTTGTCGAGAGAGATCTGAGACTGGACCACTTGAATCTCCAGACTCCACGGACCACGGGGCGAGAGCCAAGAGTGTATGTATGTCCATCTCAGGGGAGACGGGGAAGAAACTAGGAGTTGGAGGGCATCATCGGCTAGTCAACCTCTTTTGAAAAACCCCGAGAAACGTGACAAGACTGACACTCGGCCTCGTAGGGCTGAAAGAAGCGTTTTACTCAATCTATCGGCGTCGCCGTGTGGTCCACGCCGGCTAGGCAGCTGTTTTTCTCTTCTCGGTGGGCTTGATTAGGACAATTTGGAGTCTTTAAAACTGCCTCACCATCACCAGCCCCATAATTCATAAGGTAGAAACTTACGTTTTGTCTGTGTGATTGGCTCTGTCGTAAAAGACTAAACCTAGCGCCCAAACGCATGTCGATTCTGACAAAGGGGCTGACGTCGCAGGGACCAGCCAGGGACATACGGCGGCCGAGGGTCGCGATCGTCCGTATTCGACACGCTGGCTTTATATAGTGGGCGCCGCCCGAACGCGCCAATCTTGGCAAATGTATCCCCTGTCTTAGTTCCTGCGCCCGCACAACCCGATTTCCGAGAGAGCCTCACTCACAACGGTGTACGGAGTACTGAATTCAGCATTCGACGGCCTGTCAGTGGCTACCTTGCCCTCTTACCAGTGAATCCTATGCGCCTAGATACGCTCGCATATACCATTACGCACACTACGCAACCGAAGCCGACCATGTCATTGGATACCTCGATCCCGGGTACTGGAGTCTTCTCGGTGGTACCCGCACCCAAGAAACCCAAGCGGACTAGGGCGAGCGCATCAAAGGTCAGGACCGGATGTCTAACATGGTTTGTGACAACACTGATGCCACTGTAGTTTATTAAAGACTGGTTCAACTGACGCCACCTACCCCATTGACAGCAAGTAAGGCTTCTCCGCCTCGCCCTACAACTATCGACTGTGCTGCTTCATCCTCCACGTAGACAACTCTAGTTCTCCAGCAGCTAACCAATATTCCGTTCTCAGAGCCCGACATGTAAAGTGCGATGAAGCGAAGCCGTTCTGTAAGCGGTGTAGCAAGGACAAACACAAGTGCGACGGATATCCGACCTCGCTCCCAAGCAAACGGCCGAGCCCGGCATCATCATGCTCGACCCGTTCGATTCCACCATCTCGGCGGCGATTTATCAACTCAGTAATGCAGCTATCGCCTCCTGTAGATTGGGACGTCTCCGGTACAACCCTCGAGAGGTTGATGTTCCACCACGTCAACCGATGTACTGTCCCGGATTTCGGAACCGCCACACCTCTCGCCAAGTTATGGAGCAACTACATCCTGCCGCTGGGCTACTACTCAGACTCGGTAAAGCATGCCATCATTGCGCTCGGCGTGGCTCACAGGGGATTTCTTGAGAACCCATACTTTGACGAACAACCTTCCGAATCCGCCTTAGCGTTCAACGATCTAGCCGTGAGGCACTACCGAAAGGCCGTCTCAGAGACGATACAGATCATGGCTGATCCATCACCTGTCAACATTCGAATCACGCTCATCTGCTGTCTAGTGTTTGTTTGTTACGAGATTGTGCGAGGTCAATACGACAAGGCTATCCAGCACCTGAGGGCTGGGTCCAAAGTCCTCGAGTCACTCCACCAAGCAGCCATACTTAATCAACGCGACCCCTCATCCCTGTCGGCCTACGATAGACAGCTGGCAGACACGGTCAAGAAACACTTTGACCAGTTGTGCGACATCACAACCATGTTCACATGCGTCGGCATGGACACCTCCATGCTCATTGAAGACGAGGTCGTCCCCGATCTATCTTACTTCACACAGCCAGAACCCGAATACGAGCGCAACACGCCGTTCGAAAACGTATCCGAAGCCCGGCATCGGCTGCACTTTGTCGAGTTGACGTTCTCAGACGCCTTTGAAGACAGCTGGTTTTGCGAATCCGATAATGGCTGGCACTCAGGCCCCTCGGCTTGCATTACGCCGGAGCCTCCGCAAGAGGTGCAGGACCAGCAAAAGGCAGCGTGGGAGGAGGCAACAAGGCTTTTCGACATTTGGTGTTGCCGGTTCGATTTGTTGCAAGAGAACCTACCGGATGTACTGGAGCCGGCGGACCTGAACGAGCTCAAAGCCCTTCGCTTCTCTCGTAAAAGCTGGGAGATTTTCAATGCCCAAGAAGGGCCGTGTGCCATGAAGAATAGCAACATGGCCGAACTGCACGGGCTCGTTGATATGGCCGAGGAGGTTGTGGCCAGCAGGGAAGGACTTCCCAGGCCCATGTTTGCTCTCGCGGCAGACATTGTTCCCTCGCTTGCATACATCTGCGCCTTTTGCGACAATGTTGACCTCGAACGGAGGATCGTCGATGTTCTCCGTGGCATGAAGCGGAGAGAGGGAATGTGGGACAGCCGGGAATTGGCGAATCTGTATGATCTCGTCATCCAGGCCAAGACTGGCAACCAGTGGAAGGAGGAATACAACTGGGAGACACTGCCAAGTCTTGCGAGAATGATGGCAAATATGTCTTTGTCTGGTTCGGGGGATCGAGCAGGACCGCCGAGTCCCTTGGCTTTGCTTTGAGATTACGGCATTGACGGAAGCGTGGAGTTTTGGGTTGATGCAAGGAAAGGAGTTTTGATTCGTTAAGATGGAAACTTTCACATCATGATTGCAGTGAGGATGGATGACTCGATGTGGTCGTTGACTCTATGGTCTGACAGCACTGCTCGGATGTATTCAATCGCAATACTATTTCTACGAATTTAGACAGTCGACTGGGACAGAGTTTTAGAGTCTGGGGAAGAATCGTACCTGGTACCGTGTACGAAAGAAACGGAATGCTAGACATTGAAATGTAGCTACTGAGTATGCAGAACAAGAGGGACTAAATATGTACAAGAAGGGTATGAACTTTTGAGAAAGTGTCCATGATTTCCATCCAGCCACATCGCATTTGCCCGCGCAGCGGCGGAGAGTGGCGGTCGTTCAAATTGTGCTCTGTGATTCGTCAAACATCATTCATAGCCCCCAACACGATTCGCCGCCACCACTTTCAAGGGTGTTTAGCGGTAACTGATAGAGGCCTCTCTCATTCTCGTAGATCATGATGTGCAGCTCAGAGTTCCGTACTGGTTGGACACGGGCGTAGTATCTGATGCGACGACATCGTTAGCAGGTTGCCGAGACCTAAAGAGGAGAAGAGGGGCTGTTTACCAAGTTCGATTTGACTCTCGGAGCCGTTGCAAGAGCAGCTCAGCCAAACACGGGTGGTGCCGAAAATCGGCCCGTAGACCGGGTCCTCGATGCGGTAGACATAGCAGTCGCTGCAGGAATCACCCAAGTGGCCTTTGCCGCTGTACTACATCAGGAGAGTCAGCAACGTAAAGCACATATAATTGTGTGTATAACTCGCATACCTGGATCTTGGTGCCCGTGTAGGTGAAGCATTGGTTGAGGTCAAGGGAAGTCGACTTAACCGTGCCCTTGCCGTCACCGGCGTTGCAGTTCGCCGTCAGAACCTGGGTTGCGGGGTCGACGTGTTCGTCCGTGCAACTCTTGCTAAAGTCCCCTGCAGCGACTAGGGACGCTAGCATGGCAACGGCGATGGAGAAGGTCTTCATGGTGTGGGTATTGGATCTGAGATGAATGGACTGATCTTGTGAGACGATTGCATCAAGGCTGGATGATGCTGCAGTAGAACTTATTGTCCAAGACCTGAACTTTCGAAGAGGCACATCGATTCTTTAATAGCCTGATGCGATCATCGGAGAATAAGGTGTTTTACCGTGTGCTTTTTACTTCCGCATCATAGTTCCGGCCGACGGAGTTTGCAGCGTCGTATGCTTCGCTGCTTTCGGTTTGCCGTTGCAACCGCGGAATGCGTTCATTTGACCATAAGAACGTGACATCCAATACGCCCAGTACCCAACGGGCAGGTGCGGAGGATCACTTTCCATGTTTGTGAATCTTAAAATCCAATCAGGGAGGTGAACGGCCCGGGACTGCAACGGCGGCTATCTGGACCAGCTTCACCAGAACTTTTGTTTCCAACGAAGCGGACCCGATCAGACCCCCGATGAGGAGGGAGCCGGCCGACGGGCGGTGACAAGACATGTGTGTTTGCCGTGTGATTATAACTCAGCTTCTAAGCAGGATGTTTGCCTCCCTTCTGGAGTGAACCAACGGTGAGGCACGCCCACCATGTAAGGTTACAATTAAGGCTTTGTCACAGCGGGACATTATGCAAGGGTTCCAAGATACCTGCATGCAGTGGATCTCTGACATCCGGTCTAGACGCAGATCCTGACATGAAATCTCCTCATTTCGATCGTCCCGCGCGGTACTTGACGCTAGCCTTGATTCACTCACGTGTTGCGTGGACGGGCAGATCTTTCCGATCACGGGGCGTGTGAGTCTCAATCAAAGTCACAAGCGGAAAGGCTTTATGGGTATCTACATGGAGTGAGGGTTGGGCATGGAGATGCTGATTTGAGAATCTGAGTACCATTACTTGCCCGTGGTCAGGTTGGAAAAATCGAGGGCTCATTCTTTGGGAGTGAGCTAACAGCACTCACATGCTGTAACAGATGTTTCTTGTTTGGAAACAAATGTTTACTCAAAAACGGCGAGAAACGACAATAACGGAAGGTGAGTGCCAAGAGGGGACAGTGAGAATAAGTACTTGATCGTGATACCGGCCGGCAAAAAGGTTCGGCAGGCCTGGTTGCCTCCCTTGCATCGTGCCCCCGCCCCCACCTCCCGAGAAACCGGGTGATCCTTCATGGTTGCCACCAAATAAACCCGGATGGTGGTTATCATATCATGGGTCTAGGCCATGTTCACGGGAACTAGCGCGTCCAACGTCCCTGGCTCTCGACCAAACAACCGAAACGGTTGGCTGTGAAATATCTTACATGTGATTAGACTCTCGCGGAACATTTTTGATTCGTGACGGCGAAGATATTAGGAATTTTATAGAACACCAATGAACAGACGACACGAGCAAGCACTGCATGATCATGCAAGAGATATGGAATGACTAGAAGCAAAAGGCCCGATGGACTCTACGGTAAGAATACCGCATCGGTGTCAGGCCTCGCCGGTTAGACCTTGTCGGTTAAGGGATAGCTTAAGGGGTATGAGGAGGGGGACTAAGTAATAAAAGAGTAGCTTAGGTATATATAGAGCGCTAGTAATATACCTCGAGGAAAGGGTAAATTTTAATAATTTATTTTTTAAACCCTAATTATAATTAACCTTTATAAGCTTTTTTTTTATATTAAATACTTATTAATAATTTAAAATCTCTATTTATAAAAAGGACTAGGCCGGGAGCTTAAAATATTAATAAAAATAAGACGTAGTAAAAGAGTATAATTAGTATTATAATAATAAAAAGAAATAACTTATTTTTATTAAACCCCCTAGAATCGCTTCTTCCTTAGTAAATAATATAAAAACGAAGCGTAATAAAATAAATAACGTAACGATAATATAAGGGGACCGTATTATTAAAAATAATAATAAATAATAAATAAAATAATAAACCTCTTACCCTCGCTCGCTAATACTTAAACTAAATAATAAATAATAAACTAATAAAACTATAAGAATAAAAATAATAATTAAAAAAGGAAATCTTTATAATAATATATAAAAAGTGCTTATATAAAAAATAAGTAAATTTAAAACGCTTATAGAGCTTTTTTAAATAGCCCGGGCCCTATACTAAGAGCTATAGTTTTAATTATAATAACCTCAGACGTTAATTTTAATATAAATAAGAATAAGAACCTTTAGACTAAGGATAGTTTAATAAGTAGCGCCGTATTTAAAGCGTTATTTAAGTAATAATAAAGCGGCGAGTTCGTATTACTTAAACTTTTATTTACTAGCTCCTTATTAACTTAAACGAGCGCCGTAAATAAAACGTCTATATTTAAACTATTATTCCTCCCTAACCTATCGTATATTAATAAATTAGTATAAGATTTATAGAGCTTTTTATTTAACTATTATTATTATTTTAATTTATAGGCTTAATAAATAAAAATAGACCGTAATAAAGTAACGTATATAGTTAGTTATTTAAGTAGTAGTATAAAAATCTCCTAAATATATTATATTTTTAACTACTAAAGGGTCCCTAGGTTTATAATAAACTAGGTTATATAAGGCGAACTAGAGACCTTTTTATAAAATAACTTATTAGATCCCGCTAGCTAAGGGATAATAGCGAGTATATAACTAAATAGTACTTTATAAAGCTAGAAAGAGAGGGTTAACGAGATCGTTAGCTATATTAATAAGCTTAAAATAGAATTAGAATATATCCTAATAAAGAAGTAAAAAATCTCTATATTAATAAGTAAGCTACGGCCCGAACTATACCTCGTAATAATATTATAAATAAAACTTTTATAAACTTATTTATAGTTAGTATTATTAATAAGACGTATTAAATAATCCTCGTTATTAATAAAGAGCTTATAAACGTCTTTTAAATAATATTCTAATTTAAGCTCGAACGAGCTAGTAAGGAGATACTAAGGTATTAATAAGTTAAATATATAAAAAATACGCTACGGCTCGCTTAATAAAAATACTATATACTATAATTATAAAAAAACTAGCTATATTATAAAGGATTACTCGCGACTATAAGAGTAGTATTAATAATACTATAATTATAATAAAACCGGGCACTTTATTAATAACTACCCGAGTATTATATATTATTAATATAATTAAAAGGGGTACTGGGCCGCTAGTTATTAATTAGACCTCGCCCTAGCTAAGTAGCGAGAACTAATAATAAGCTCGAATACTATTTTAATAAAAAGAGTAGTTAGTAATTAATAAGGGCGGCGCTTAGATATCCTAACTTATATATACTTAAATTATATATAAAAAAAGCTAAGCGCCCTTATTAATTTAAAAGTAAAAGGGAACGTAGTTAGTATTAGGTTATTTAATAAGTTCGACGCTAACTTACGAATTTACTTATTATTATAACTAATAAACGTCGAGAGTAAATAGATAAAAATACTAAGAAGTTACTACTTATAGCTTCGAATTACTAATAATAATTATATAATAAAGACGTAGTTATATCGTTTTATAATAGCTAATATTATAATACTTATACTTATTTTAGGTTTTCTTTAACTAGAGGATATTAACTTACTAATTAGTTAAAAATAAAAAAAGTAGTAGTATTTAATTTATAAATAATATATCTACTTAAACGCCCTAAAAAAAGGGTTACTAAACGACTTAGTCTTAGTAATACTAGCGTATATTATAATTAACTTAGCTATAAATAGCGACGTAGTATTAATAAGCATAGCTAAGGATTAAAAACTACGATACTAGGATTTTAATAACTTATTTTTTAAAAAAAAGGCTGTCTCGTTACTAAATAGAGTACTATACGACTATTATATTAAATTAAATAACGCTATATCTATTCCCTAAGGACCTATTTACTTATTACTAAACTATAAGCTCGAGATTTTATAAGATTATTTAATAAAAATAAAGGCTAGGGGCTAGATATACCCTTTTATAAGCCCGGCTAGAGTACTTATTTTTTTTAACTTAAAAAAAGAGGAGAGCTATAACTTTATATTAATTATAAAATAATTAATAAGATTATATAAAAAAATAGAACGCCGCTATTACTAATTAAAGAGATATTAAATAGACTATTTAATACCTCTATTTTTATAAACCTAGATCTTAAAAATGCGTATTATTATATATATATAGCTAAAGGCGATAAGTAAAAAACGGCTTTTTATACTAAATATAAGTAATTCGAGTACTTAGTTATACTTTTTAAGCTAACTAACGTACCCATAACTTTTTAAGTATATATTAATAACGTTCTAAGCGGCCTAGTTAATACTATTTATATTATATACCTAGATAATATCTTAATATATAATAATAATTACGTAGTATATAAAGAGTATATATATAATATATTATAAAGACTATAGTAATAAAACCTATATTTAAATAGTAATAAATACGAGTTTTATATATCTTATATAGGATTCCTAGGGCATATTATATTTAATAAAAATATAAAAATAAAACTTATATATATTAAAACTATAACGAATTAGCTATTACTAAGGAGCGTTAAAAATATATAAACGTTCTTTAGATTTACGGGGTTTTATTATAGATTTATTAATAACTATACTAAAATAACCGCACTTTTAATAAACTTATTAAAATAAGTAAAACCGGGGTAATTAGAGCTATTAATACTTATTATAGAGTTATTTAAGAGGTTATTAGTAGTATTTACTAACGTGCTAATACTATAATATTTCGACCCTACTCTACTTATATAATTATAAATAAACGCTCTAGCTCAAGCTATTAGCTTAGTAATTATATAATTATTTAAAAATAATTAGTACTTAATTACTTATAAATTAAGAAAATTAATAAATACGGAGAGCTATTATAATATAAAAAATACGGAGCTACTAGCTATTATAAACGTACTAAAAAACTAATAATACTACCTTATTTATAGCTAAGATTAGGTCGTAGTATTTATAAATTAATTTAATCTATAGTTCTTTAATATTAAAAAGAGGTTAAATAGGAAATAGTTACGCTAATTAAATAAACTCGTAGTATTTAATATTAAGATTAAGTTTAAACTAAGTATTAAAAACTTAATAAATAAACTATTAAAAAGACTTAATTATAGTAAAAGTAATAACGATAATAAAGAAGAGGAGCTATTATTAAAAATAAAAAAAGACTTATATAATACTAAGAATATATAAGAGCTATTTAGAGTTATAATAATAAAGCGTACGAGACTGAGCTATAAAAGTAGCTTTTAAAAAGAGGAAATAATAAGTATTTTAAAAATAGTAAAAGTAATAATAATATAGAGAAATAAATAAAAGAAGCTAAGAGCTCTAGCTCGAGGAAGCTCTAAAGAGTATTTTAAAAAGCGTAACGGGGCTATAAGCCTAGGGTATTAGAGTTATAATATAGTACTTAAAGAGCTACTTAAGCTTATTATTAAAACTATAGATCGTAAGCTATTCGTTCTATAGGGTTTTAATATAATAAAAGTATTTAAAATAATATTTAATAAAAAGGGGTTATTAATAATAAGTTAATTATAAGCTACTTAATAAGAGGACGATTTTATAAAAGAGAGGTAGTAAATTAAAAAGAACTAATAGCTTTACTTAGTTAAGAAAAAATAATAATAAAGCTAAGTATACGATTTAAAAGGGTTATTATATTACGATAGCCGCGCTTATATATTACTATATAAGGGGCTAAAGAAGGAGGTTATTAAAATATATTACGATATACCCACGGTAAGATATTATAATATAAAGCGGATAATAGCGCTACTAAAATACTATTATTATTAAAATAGAGTAAGTAAGAATATAAAAAGGTATATTAATACTTATATAATATACTAGTAGATAAAGCCTTATTATTATAAGCTATATAGCTTATTAAGCCCCTTATTTACCCCGGTTAGACTATAATAAAAAATATTATTAAACTTTATTACTAGCTTACTCGTATTAACTACGCTAATTAAGAAGTACTTTTATAACGTAGTACTAGTTATAATAAACTAATTTATAAAATATAGCGTTTATATTATTATAAGGACGACCCTTATAGCCTAGGGATTTATAAACTTTTTATTTATAAAGATCTTTACGAAGTTTAGAATACTTAAAGGGATCGTCTTTAATAAGGGCTCGTTATTTATAAATAAGTTTTAGACTTATTTTTATTATTTCTTAATAATAAAAAGGCGCCTTAGTACTACGTTCTATTTATAAGTAAATAGTTAAATAGAATAATAAAACTAATACTTAAAATAGTACCTTTACTATTTTTATATTTAAAACTAATTAGATTAAGTATAGTATTTTTACTTAGCTAAGTTTATATATAATAACGCCTAGTACTTAGTAATTTATAAAATACTTATTAAGGCCCTACTTAGGTTCTTATTTACTTATCTTATATTAATCTTAACGAGGACTCGAAAAAGTATATAAAACGTCTTAACTAAGGAGCGTATAGCTTAATTACGAGCTAACTAAAAAACTCTACTACTTTTTATATAAAAAGTACACGAGACGTATAAGTAGTAAATAAATAAAACTAAGGTAAATATATTATATAAAATAAGCGACTAGGTATTATTAAAAAAGAATATTAGGAAGTAGCGTCCTAGTTAAAAGTTAGTTAATAAGTATTTAGGCTTATTCAAAATTAAATTAATAGTTAGAACGGCGGGGGTTATTTACTAACTAAATATATTAATATAGTATAAAATATATAATATATTTTATATATCCCTCCTTAAGCTATATTAATACCGCGAGGGAGCCCCTTGGAAGCTCTTATTTATTAAGGATATAAATAGGGAGCTATTTTATAAAATAAAAAATATTATATAATATAGAGGGCTAAAGAGGAGATAATAATACTTAATTTAGTAAAAGGGATATAATAATAACAAAAATATATAGGAGCTAGCTAGGTATTTTAAAGACGTAGCGTTAATTAGTATATATATAAAAACGATTTTTAATAGGGTAGCGTGCCTTAGCTCTTAATAAGCTTAATAACGTAGCGAACTAGTTATTAATAATAAAAAAAGAGAGCTATTTAACTATAACTAAGTAGCGTAAACGTACTAACTACGAACTACGCCCCTAACCCTTATAACTTATAAAAAGAGCGCCCTTAAGTACGAAAGAGCTATTATTATTTTTATCCTCGGACTCTTTATAAAAGAAGTAGTCTTTTTATTATTAACGAATTTATAAATAGTTAGCTATATATACAGAGTATAAGTAAAGCGAATATACTACGTTTAGAATATTATTCGAGTAGTATACCTCGTTATAAATAGTATATAGTAGCTCGATTATAGTATTATTATAGAATAAAAACGTAGTACGAGAGGAGCTTAGAATTACTTTATTATTATTATTATTAATAACGGGGGTAGAACGGGCCTCTTTACTAGCGCACTTAAGCGCTTTTTATATATTATTAATAGCGGTTTTATAAGTTTATTAGAGTTATAGAATAATATTAATAACTTAAGTAATAATAATAATAGAACGATAAACTTTAAGGTCGTAAATATTATTATTTAAAGCGCGAGGAGTGCTTTAGAAAGTATATATAATAGCTTTTATAAACTTAGGAACCTAAAGTATTATTAATATAATATATAAAAAAAAGCGATGAAATAGTAATAGTACTAAGTATTTACTTTATTTTTATAAAGATAGCTCTAAGTAACGTATTTAATATAATATAAGCTAAAGCTTAAAAAAGGATTAAATAAAAAAGCGACCTAGGGGCTAATAATTACTAACCTAGCTAATTATAATATTTAGCTCTTAGATCGAGCGCTTTATATATAATATAAGTAGGGTAAAAGAGCGAGCATACCTAACTAACCGCAGCCTTTTTAATATTCTTCTTCTTTTTTTAATAAAAGTTTATAATAGTTAGTACTAATAATGTATAAATAGCGAAATACGTACGAGGTTAGGGTAAGTAAAGGGGGTATTAAGCTTTTTAAGCGGACTATTATTACTATTATTACTACTTATACTTATAATATTAGTAACCGTTCTATTATTAATAATAATAATACTATAATTAAGCTAGTTAGCTAGGGGCTAAGGAGCTATAGTTATACTAAAATAAACTTAATAATAAACATAGAGTAACTTTAAAAAAGATTAACTTAAGTACAGAGAGTATATAAAAATAGGGATTTAAAATATTCGTTAACTATAAAATTTACGTAATAAAAAAGTAGCGCAAACGTTAATAAAACTAAAGGACTATATATAAAAACATAACTATAAATAAAAAAAAAGAATTTAAGAATCGTAATAGTTTAAAAAAGGGTTAATATTAATAAATAAAAATAGGGTAACGACTACTTAAGTACTAATAAAAATAAAAACGGTTTATAAATAAGAGCGACCTAGGTATAAAATTATAGAGCTAATTAAATTTATTATTTAAAATAAGGGGCCTATACTCGGGCTAATAAGTACTACTTTTACTTACTCTCGTACTATATATCTTAGGGCTTTATAAATAAAAGATTAATATAGTATATACGAACTATAAGTAGTTTTTAAAATAAAGCCTAGGAGAGGGAGTACTTTATTAAGCTTTATTAATTAGACCTTATTAATTAAAAAATAGCTTAAGGAGTATAAAGAGGGGAACTAAGTAATAAAAAAATAGCTTAAGTATATATAGAGCGTTATTAATATACTTCGAAAGAAGGGTAGATTTTAGTAATTTATTTTTTAGACCCTAATAGTAGTTAGCCTCTATAAGCTTCTTCTCTATGTCGAACACCTATTGATAATTAGTAAGACTACGCGCTAGGTCACTCCTCTAGAACGCCAACGACTCGACAAATCTGGTCTTTCATGTTCGAGACTTTCTAGCCACTAATCGCCTGAAGACAGTGTTTAATAAGGCAGGTGATGGATTACTTACCAAGCTATGCCCAAAGTATTAAATGATGGCCCGATACTTAGCCCATGTTGGTCCGGAAACCAGCCATGTAGGTTCATGTAGTTTGGTTTGTTTAGTACATGCGGCTTGCTGAAAATGACCACATGCATGGCATATGCACTTTGGTGCATACCCCTTTTTCTCAGGAACACAAATTTCCTTTGGAGCTATCCTCATTGGTTGTCAAAGAGGCCGGTTAGACAACGGACAGATAGTCTTCCACATCGCACGAGATTTACACTCGGAATCAAGATAGACCGTGCAGTTCATGCACCAAGGGGATAACTTTGAGAGATCCATCAATGGCGGCAAGCGATCTTGACAAAATGAACAAGTTGTTGAACTAAGCAGGGGGAAAGTATCTCTGAACAAGGTTTTGGTACTAAGTTAGGACTACAAAGAAAGATGTTGACAAGTCCAGCCGGTATTTGCACCTATCCGCATCTACTTTCTCTACCTTAGGCAATCTAACGACTGGAATCGCTGCGTCTTCAAAAAACCGGCCAAGGATTACTCTGACACCTGATTTGAACGCATAATGATAGAACCCGAACTTTGTGCGACCCCCGGGAGTCTAGCGGACTCGGTGCTATATGACGGGAAGGAGTAAGCGACCGAACATCGTAGTTGGCGTATCGAAAGAGAAGTCTTGAGGTATTTTTTGAAGAGGAATGGTTTAAATCATCGCCACTCACCCAATTTTCTCTCAAGGGCGTTCACCGCAGGTTCTCCTGCACTGTGAAATGGCATGTCCGTCATAAATGCCAAGATCATCCATGCATTGCTGAACGCACTAATGAGATCTGTTAGCTCAACCCATTACGCGTTGTCAACTCACACCTACAGCCGAAAGCTGACGCTTCTCAGCTTCCACAGAGCTTGCCGCAGTGGTCACAGCCATGATGGCGGTCAGGAGCGTGACGATGGAGAAACGCATTTTGAGACTTGAAGGAGGTTTTGTGAGTTGAAGACGGTGATACAGTCAGACTTGAAGATGTTCAAATTGTTGATCTAGTGTGATTGATGAGATCGAGTTATAATCTGGCTTCCTGGATGCTAATATGTAGTCTTTATAGCTCTCTGGCATTAACAACATTGGACAGAGAATAACATTCTCGGCAATACATTCTTACTTCCCACATTAGCAGAGATAATTGCTAGAGTCGCTAATCATCTTGGCGGAGCGACGGCTAGCTGACAATTACCCTATGAGACTTGCAATTCTGGATGTAAGGGTAAGAGTAAAATCCTACAGGATCTGCCAAGCTATGGAAAGTAAGCGTGGCAACGTTCTCACTTTCCTATATGGGACTCAATCGGCAGAATGATAAGACAGCCGAGATTCAATTCAGGTTGCCTTCCTTTCAAGAACTAGGCGCTTCGCACTTGTTGTGCAAGCCCAGCATCCGTAAATCTGAAAACGAATTAGTACGTGATAGTTTGACTGTATAGCTGTGGCACAGCTTCGTGATCCGAGACAGGCTGCAAAATATACCTGTCGTTGATCCTTTCGCCTCTTCATACCTGCCCGTGTAGTCTTAGCCCTCATCTGAGTTCTGACGAATTGATTGGAAACATTTCTATACCTGATGGTTGCACAACAAGAAATTCTTGGTGCTCTGTTACGAAGTATGGCAGGTCTAGGCGTGACCTTCAGCCATACTCATCTGGGCATGTCATTCATTGGCCAGCTCGGACTTGTTCAGTCTAAGGTAGGATCCTAGAACCCAATTCAATCCAAGAAATTGCAAGTACTGTGTCTTGTAAACAATAAGACTCAACCTATAACGAGCATTGCTTTGAAGGCAGCCTGGATAGAGCTTGGAACTACCCAGGTATCCCATATCTACACCATGACTCTCACAAGATGGGTGAATACTTGTCTAGTAGCTCAGTATCACATTGCACATAAAAACCATTCGGATCAGGACATGCGATCAAACAACCCGTCAATTCCAAGGTAATAAGGACTAAGGGCCCCTTCAGACCAAGCAAAGCACGGGCAGCGACTGACTCATTCAGCCATGCTCGACGAGTTGATCTATCAAGGCTTCCTAGCATAAGGTTATGAGCTCTGATACGCGAGTCACATATGGCCTAAGTACTGAGACTTCGAGTCGAGCATTTCTCTTGCATGTTCACAAGACTCTTGAACCGGCCGATGAACCTGTGCTTTATTATAAACAAGATGGGTGTGCAATTTTAGTGCTCAAGGCTTATCATATGTTCGTGTCGGATTGGAAGTCTAATTCGACCTCGGCATACGGCCGAGGCTACGCAGGGGCCAATAAGGGGCCCTATTTACGATTATTATAAACTACCTAACCTATAGTCAGAACCTCCTTTTTATACCTTACGTAGTATATTAAAATAGTTTAATTAACTTATTTTATTAACTTATAGTTCGAACTAATTAACTACTATTCTTATAATAATAATACTAATACTAATTAGTAATTAATTTTTATTATTATAAATTAATAAGGTATTTTATATAAAAAAGATGACCTTTTTAAATAGAATATAATAAGAGAATTATACTACCTAACTTTATAAAAAATAAGTAATAAGATATAAGATCTTTATAATAAAATAAAATAAAGGAATCGTAGCTCTTAACTACTTATAAAAGGCCGACGTTTATTATATTAAAATAACTTTAATAATTAATAAAAGTATTAAAGCGACCGAGCTATTATTATCGCCCTCGTATAATCTTTTTTTATTAATTAACTTACTTCCGGCCGGCCCGTAATTAGAAATTAATTAATTAATTAATAAAAGGAATTACTTATATAACGACTACTTACTTAATTAATTAGCGCGACGAACGAGCTTAAGAAGTATAATATAAAAAAGTACTACGTAATTAAGAAAAAGGATTTTTAAGTATAGCGTTCTTAATAAGCGTAATAAGAAATATAAGAACTATAAAATCAAGGGATTTATAGTATATAAAAAAACCCCCTTATAAAGGTCTTATAGATATAACCTCGAGGACCTAAACGATCTTTTTATAACTTTTTTAACTACCCCCCGGATATTACTTAGGAATATAATATAGAGAATAGTATAACGAGGAAGGAAAAGATTTAGAGATTATAATAGTTATAATCCGTAAGTTATAAATATTATAAGTACTGAAAGTTAACTTAATAAAGAGGCTACTACCTCTAAAAAAATCTTGTTATAACTTCTTATTAAAATTATAATTATTATAATAAAAAAAGAACTTTTTAAAAGACCGCTAAGAAGCTTTTTTATATATTACTAACCTCTAATATAAATTACTAATTAATAGTAATTTATTTAATAAACGTATATACTTTTTAAGTTTTAACTTAAAGAGAAACGCTATATAATCGAGACGTCGTTAGGCTACTTACGAATCTATTTTTAATATTAATTAATTAGAGTAAAAAGAGACCGCTAAGAAAATAGTAGGTAATTAAAAAAACTAAGAGTAAATAATAATAAAGCTTAGTATAAAAAGATAAGAGGAAGCGGGAAGCTCCTAAACTTTAATACATTTAACGAGCAATAATAATACGTTATTAATAAAGCTAATAAGTAGTATTAAAATAACCTTATTAAAGTTAAATACGCTAGTTATTATAAATATAAGTACGAGTTAAAGAATAACGAGGAGCGAGTTAATATATAGTTAGAAAAGAAAGATTCTTATACTATATAACTAAATAGAAATTAAGCTAGAATACTAAGGGAAATAGGTATATAAAGATTTTAATAACCCTAATAGAGAGTAGATTGATATAATATTAGTATATTTTATAAAAATATATACTTAAAAGGGGTTCGAGGGGTAACCCTTATTCTACGAGATTATTAATAACCTTAGTAATTAAAAAGACGAGTAGTTCGCTAGTACTAATCCGAACGTTATAAAGAGGTTTATTAAATTCCTTTATTATTAAGGCGTTTTACTAGCCTAGATAGTAGGGTAAAAAGCTTACGAAATACTCGCTACTAACGAATTTATATTATAAAACTAGAATTAAGTTAACTGAATAATATTAAAATATAACGAATTTAGTAAAAGGGTAAACTAACTAGACTTTTTATTAAAAATTACGAACGGTAATATATTAGTACTTACTATAATAAGGGCTACGGAGATTATATAAGAAGGGCAAGTATTTATAGTTTTACTAATCTTAGTAACTAGCTTAGTAACGCTACTAATTTATAACTTACCCCTTATTAATTAAAGAGGTATATAATTAATTATATAAAGTCGATATAATTATTTTAATATACGAGAGATATATAAAGAGACCGACTTAATAGTTATTATTATATAATAATTTATTAACCTTATAAAGATCTTTTTTAAAAAAAAAATATATTTAAGAGGGAAGTACGAGGTCCTATAGGAAACCCTTACGATATTTTATAATTATTATAAAAAAGTTAGAATCTAATAATAGTAATATTACTTAGTAATTAACGTCGTACTAATTAATAAGACTATAGATTACTATTATTAAATAGTACGTACTATCGATTAGACCGACTTTTTTAGTATTATTAACGTAATTCGAAGCCGCTTAAGACTTAAAATAAGAGTCTAGAGCTCTTATCTAAGCTAAGAGTATTATTATTTAAATTTATAATTAGAATAATAAAAAGAAAGTCGAGGCTAGAGATTTTTAAAAAACTTATTAATTATATTAATAAGCTAGCGAAGATATAGCTAAATAAGGAAATGAATAAGTAAAAGGTCGGATATTTTTATATTATTATATAAAGGGTCCTAAAAACGAGGGTAACTCTATATTAACTATTTAAGTATTATAAGACTTTTTATTTAAAACTAAGGTCTAGCTTTAATATTAAAGCTAGGATACCCCGCAAGGCGCATTTTTAATTTTATAATAGCCCTTATTAATAATATTAAGTCGACCGTACGTATAGGAGTAAGAGAAGAGAAGCTAAGTATAGTAACCGCTAAGCTAGAGGACTAGAATCCTTAGCTAGCCGCTAGTTCGATTTAAAATAAGAATAATAAAAGGGGAAGTATTTTATATATAAAAAGTACGGCTATTAATTAAGTAATTATTTTAAAAAAAAAGTATTAAATTATATAAATAGTATTAGAAATTAAGAGTAGTAAATAGTAAAACTAGCCCTTATTAATTTAATTAATTCCTTGTTATATATAAGGGCAGACCCGGAGGTATAGAACTAAGTAAAAGTATAATTAGTAGCTTAGAAAATCCGTATATAATAGGAAGTTCGAAGGATAAAGAAGATCTTACCCCTTATACTAATGAATTAGATTATAACGAAATTAATAATATTAACTACTCTTTTTTTACCCCGTTAGCCTTAGGAGGATATACGAGGCTAAATAAATAAAAAAAATAATAAAAGCTCTTAATAAGTAGGCTTTTATATATAAATAGTAAGGGAAGATCCTTTAAATAACGGATATAAATAAATAAATAAATCTAATAATACTAAATTCTATTTTATTAATATTTAATAAAGAATATAGTACTAATCGATTCTAAGAGTAGTTAAAAAAGTCCTTTTTATACTACCTAAATTATTCAAACGCGGAGCTTATATAGGTATTCTATACTAGCGAACGATACGACTTAGATATTTTCTAAGGGATGATTCTAAATATAAGGGTATTATAATAGTTAACTAGAAATAAGGGGCAATTCTATATACTCTAAAAAACATCTTTAGTTATATTAAATACGTTAATAATAAGTATTACGAGGATTAGCTTCGGCCTAAGTAAAGAGATATACGCTTAAGTATGAAAATGTTTTATATTCTACCCGTTAAAATACTATTTTTATTATACTTAAGAAATATAAACTAGTTAAGTATTATATTTAATAATATGAGGAATAGACTATTTAATATTAAGTAGTTTATACTTACCGAACGGTAATAGGAGTATACGTTTATAAAGCTCGAATTAGATATTAAATTTATTAACTATTGTATAGAGGGCGAGCTTAAGTAATTATATTAACGCTTCGGATACTTATTAATTACGAGGTTATATAAGCTCTTTAAATAATTAGGGAACGAAGTAGAAATAGGGGCTTTAGAGTATTTAATAAGGATATATTATTAATACTAAATAAACGCCCAAAGCCTGCGTAAGTTTAAGTTTAAATTATATAATAACCTTAACTTTAATTAAAAAATCGTTATCGATATTTTCTATTTAAATAATTAACTAATATTATATATTATTAACGAGGTTATATTATTTTAAAGAGAGCAATTCCTAAGGGATTTATAAGTTAATACTATTTAGTTAATACTAAAGAGAGCATAGATCGATATATACTAAGGACTATTAAATAGGATTAGGACTAATATAAGTACTAGTTTTAAGTCTATAAAATTTAAAAATAATATTACTACGTATAGTATATAGTTAAAAGTTGTACTTATTAAAGCATATTATAGTATTAATAAGGTAAAAAGGGCTTATTAATAGTTAAAAAGAGCGTTTAGGATTATTTATAACGAGTACCCTAATATTATAAATAGAGAGTATTTTTAAGTAGTACTTAAGTACTATAACAATACTATAGGCTCAAAAGGCCTAATTCTAACGCTTTTCGTATTTAGAGTATACTTAAGGACGACGATAGCCTCGTCACTATTACTAAACGTAGCTTAGTAAGCTTAGGTAATTAATAAAGTAATAAAGGTACTCTAAAAAACGAATATAAAATAATGAATTAATAAGGCTATTACCGTTTATAATAAACTAAACATAAGCCCTAACCTCGATATATTATTAAATTCTAACGTTAAGGTTTAAAAAAAGGCTAATAAATAATAATTAGGCCTATATAAACTAATTTCGATTAACGAACGCTTATATATTATTACTAAAGATCGAGACTAATTATTAAAAGTATTAATTACGGTAATACGACCGTACTATACCGATCTTAGTAAAGAGATTTTAACTTAATAAAAAAAGGAAGAGCTAGGGGAACCCCCTTAGTAACCTAAGGATAGGTAAGAAATTATCCTTAATAAAATCGTTATAATAGTACTAATAAATAATAAAGAAAAGAAATTATTAAAAGGGTACTAATACTACTAATAAGACGTTATAAAAAACTATAATAGTAAGTACTAACGTAGTAATTTACTACTAGTAACTAGGTAATTAATACTTTTTATATAATAAAAGAGAAGGCCGATTTTATACTCGTAGTCTAACTACAAAAGGATAGTATAATTATAACGGCCGGGAGACCCTTTAAGAGATTAGACCTCATAAAAATAGAAATATTACGGAATCGAGGAGTTTACTAATTTATCTTCTATAATCTAGTTAAATATATAAATATCTATATATTTAAATCGCGTATAGTTCAAAAAATAAAAAGGAAAAGTACTTCTTAGCTACATAAAAAATCGAAATATATTATATAAGGGTACGGTAACGTCGAGAAAACGACGCTACTTACCTAATCCCCTACGGTTTAACACTATAACTAGCGCCTTATAATAATACTAATAGTATTATTATAATAAAAAGGATACCAAATCTAAAGTTATAATATTATATAAATATATACTTAATTAGTAACTAGGCTTATAAAAAAGATTCTTACTTACTTATTAAGAGAGATAACTAATAAGTACTTAGAAAATATAATTATTAAAGTACTTAAGCTATTATATAGCCTCGCTAAATCGGGCACTTATTAATAAGCGACTAATTACGACTTCTATATTAATTAACTATTAATAATTACGTTAATATACGATCCTTATTTCCTAATTTCTATATATATAAATAACCCCTTTAATATTATAAGAATATAAATAGATAATACCCTAGGTTTATTAAATATCGAGTTTATAAAAAAAGAGGATATTAAGCTTTATAAAACTAAATCCCCCCTAACAGAGCAATCTGCCAGGGCCGTACCGTATATTACGTATTAAAAAAAACTAAGTATATTACGCTCTATACCTAATTACTAACCAAAATAGTAATTAACTAACTCGATAATTATCTCCTTTTTATTAATAGCTCCTAACCTTCTGCTACCTATTTATATAGTGGTTTTTTTCCGGCTTTATAAGTATAAAAGATCGACCTTAACAGGATTACGCTTTTAAGGGAAATTACACGATATAGTATACTTTTTAATTATATAATACGCATAATATATCCTAAGTACGCGCTTAACGTAATATAGTAATTTTAATACGAAAACCGTTATTTAATTCGGGATAGGTAAGCTACCCTCTTTAGTAGTAGCGCTAGCTAAAAAGGTTAATAATAGAGGTTAGCTATAATAGTTAGCCGTAATAGTCGGCCGTAATAATTAGAAACGGCCTTCTTTAACTATAGAGGTTCTGAACTTTAATAGTAACGTAGAGGTTTCTAAAGAAAGGGCTAAAAGGGTTAATATCTAGCTACTTTTTATACTAAAGCTCGTAAAAATTCCTTTTATTCTTATTATTTTTAATATTACCTAAAGCTGCTCTCTATTTAAACTAAATAAATTTACTAAATAAGCTTATTAAATAAACCTATTAAACGTACTTATTAATATATAAACTACTACTTAAATAACTAATTATATAACTAGTTAAGAGATTAGCTAGTTAAAATACTACCTCGTTAAGAACTTATTTTACTAAAAATACCCCTCGATAGGTCCCCCCCTCTAGGGCTCGATAGATTCTTAGGCCCCCTCGACGCCCTAGCTATCGAAGTTAATATAAGTATATTTAAAGAGTAGCGTAGTACTTTTTAATAATATAAAATCTAGCTAAGTAATAATACGAATACTATAAATAGCCGGGCTAGTACGGACGTTAAGATTTAATAT
The DNA here is from genome assembly GCA_030869315.1 of Colletotrichum cuscutae. Lineage (NCBI taxonomy): Eukaryota > Fungi > Ascomycota > Sordariomycetes > Glomerellales > Glomerellaceae > Colletotrichum > Colletotrichum cuscutae. The sequence goes on from MPDP01000317.1 coordinate 232,715, forward strand.
ATTAATACTAATTTAAAAATTATATTTTATAAAACTAAAAATCTTTTTAATATAAGCTATATTATAAATATTAAAGAATATATAAGGGGTCCCTTAACCCTTAATAAGAAAGAGTATATAATACGAGATCTAGTTACTTATACGGGCTAGTACTAAGAAGTCTTATATACGTTAGAGTAGGTATAGCTCGCCTTCTAAACGGCTAGAACTTAGAGGATTTTACGTAACAAAAGGTCAGGAGCTATTTTAATTAGTAATTAGGTATAGAGCGCAATATACCCAGTTTTCTTTAATACGTAATACACGGTACGGCCCCGGCGGATTGCTCCATTAGGGGGCTACTACCTATTTATAAAGCAACCTTTACTTATTTTAATATATATAAGACCTCTTAGTACTAGCTTATATAAGTAGCTAGGTCTATTATTATCTCTTTTTTATATAAGTAATATTATTACTTAGGGGGTTTTATAAGAGCTATTTAAAGCGCTAATTTATTACTCTAACTTTACGTACCTCCGGTCTATTTATTATAATTATTATAACTAGGCTAGTATTAATATATTAAATCTTAATATCCGTACTAGCCCGGCTATTTATAGTAATTATAATATTACCTAACTAAATTCCGTACTATTAAAAAGTATTTTACTACTTTTTAAGTATATTTACGTTAGTTACGATAGTTATAGTGTTAAGCTAGCTAAGGAGGGCGCTTAGCCCGAGAGGGGTAAACTTATTAACGGGCATTTTTAAGTAAGCTTATTAATTACTAACTATATACTAAGAGAGTATGTTCTCGTTAAAATAGTAGTTTATATATTAATAAGTTTATTTAGTAGGTTTATTTAGTAAATTTATTTAGTAAATTTATTTAGTTTAAATAGAGAGTAGCTTTAGGCAATATTAAAAGTAATAAAAATAAAAAAAATCTTTACGAGCTCTAAAGAGTAATAAATATTAACTTATTTAGCCCTTTTTTTAAAAACCTCTATATTACTATTAAAGTTTAGAACCTCTATAGTTAAGGGCTGCCCCTAACTATTATAGCCGACTATTATAGCTAACTATTACGGCTAATTATTACGACCGACCTCTACTATCGACCTTTCTAGCCGGCGCTACTACGTAAGTATATCGCTTAGCCTATCGTTACGAAGAGGGTAGCTTGCTTATCCCGAATTAAATAGCGGTTTTCGTATTAAAATTACTATATTACGTTAAGCGCGTGCTTAGGATATATTGCGCATATTATATAGTTAAAAAGTATACGATATTGTATAATTTTTTTTAAAAACGTAATCCCGTTAAGGTCGATCTTTTATACTTATAAAGCCGGAAAAAAACTACTATATATACCTCTATTAAAAAGTTACTTCTTAAGGACTATAGTTTACTATATCTTTTTTTATAATATTATTTAACCCTTATTATATTCGTTAATTTTAATTTTAAATAAACTAATATTTTTTTAAAAGAAGAAGTACGAATACTCCTAAGTAAAAACTTAATTACTAACGAGATTAGTTAAAATAGTACTTTACTTTATAAATTAAAGCCTAGTTAAAGGACGTCTAAGACTTACTAAACCTAAATAACCGTATTTCTTTATTAAATCCGTTATTTTTTACTAAATCTATTCTTTTAATTAAAGAGTACGTTAAAATACAAAATACTACCTAGGATTAAGTTTATAAAGCGGCTTTAATTAAATATTAATAAAGACTCGATAAGTTTATTTAATAATAATATAAATAAGAGCTAGAAAATAAAACTATAAACGAACCCTCAAATAGAATTAAGTAATTAATTATTTTAATAAAGCTAAAAACCGTAATAACGAATTAAGTACGCTTTATTAAAAAATACGCCTCTTTTACTTAATAAACCGTATTTAAAACGATCTATTATATAAAAAGTAAAGATTATATAAATTAATAAATCGCTAAATCTCCCTTATAATTACTTAAAAAATCCTAAAAAACGTGAAAAAAGAACTTATCGATTCTTTAGACTACTCTTTTTATATTATAATCCGGGTCCTTAAGTAAAAGTATATACTATATAACTTTAGTTCGCTTATAATTATAAGAAAAGAATTTAACGTAGTTATAAGTAGGGCGAACTTTAGTATTAACTTATTAACTTAGATTAGAAACTTTTTTTTAGCCTGTTGTTAAGTAAAGTAGCTTAAGCTACTTAAAGTCCAGGGGAACCTTATTTTAAAAGCTTTTTTTTATATAACTATATATTATTTTATTTTAAGCTAATTTAATTAGGAGCTCGCTAATATTATTAAACTTAAATATAAAAAAGAAGCGATTCTTAATATAAGGTATTATACTAAGATTTTTAATAACCTTTTATATAAAGAAGCGGTATATAGTAAGAGTTATAAATATATCCCTATAATATTTATAATATTAATAAGTCGTTTAAATTCTCTTAAGTAAAATAAAATAACTCCTAACTTATTTACTAACTGCCCTTATAAAGGGTTTTATTACTAAAAACTAATAGACTATATAAAAATAGAGCTTATTTTAATACGTAAAATAAAATAAGAACATATTTAGCTAAGTAGTAACGAAGCCTAAAAAACAATTTCCTACTTAGATTAGGAAAAATATACTAAACTCCGTACTAACCTCGCTTAAAAAAGTTAGATTTATATAAAGCCTTATACTAAATAAATTAATAATAACCGAAGTAGTTCTAAAAAAGTAATTAAAATTACTAAGCTAAGTAATAAAAAGAACTCTAAAATAACCTACTCTTTAAATATTATAATTATAATTATTAATATCGTATAAGAGATTAGGCTATAAGTACTTAACTAGCGAGGCTATAATATAAGTATAAGTATATTATAAAACTAAAGCTTATAAAGTCCCTCGTACGGGCTCTATTTTATAAAAAGTTCTTTTTTAATATAATCTATATACTAGTCGCTAACTTATTAATATTTTACTACTATACGTATCTCGAATTTATTATAATTACTCTACCTTTACGTAACTTTAGTCCCTAAAGTTATTACGTAATATCTATTTTTAATACTAATAATAAAGCCGTTAACGTTATTATTTATAATAACTTCTTTAAAGCGTTAATAATACCCTTTCTTACTTAGGAATAAGGTATTACTTCTATTTTATTATCTAATAAATACCTTATTATTATTACTTAGTAATAGCGCGCTAACTAGTTACTAGGTTAATAGTACGTATTTATAATAAAGTATTTTAACCGTCGTAATATATAAAAGCCTGCCGAACCTTGTGGTTATTATTATTACTAAGCTATCAAATAAAATAAACGATTTTTCTTTTATTACTAGTTACGTATTTACTTTTTTTTCTCCCTCTCTATTTAGTAACCGTTTTACGAATTCTTTTTTATATAACTATACTTTTCCCTTTTACAATATTCTAATTTTCTATATCGTTTCCTAATTATAATTCCTTTACTATACTATTACTAAGTATTTACTAAAATATTTACTATTTTACGTATTTAGGACATACTTAATATTAAGTACGATCCTAAGAAAGGCTTTTATAGTCTTTATAATAGCGCTCCCTATATACGCTACTTATTTAGTATATATTATAATATTACTAAGCTTATTTATATCGCTAGTAGTTACGTTACTAAGTATATTATCTATTACGTTAATAAAGAAAAAGTATTTTATTATAAGTTATTGAGCCCTTACTAGTTTATTACTAAAATATTAAGCTAACGATATTATTTTAAGTTCCTAAAGAGCTATATAGTACTACTTTGCTTATTTAGAATTCCCTCATAAAGTTCTATTATACCGAGGAGTAAGGTAATTTTAACTTTTTTAAGTACGGCCGTATTTATTACGCTTTTAGCTATGTCGCTAGTATATAAAAAAAGGTCGGTACTTATATTATTAACTTATTAACGAGTAATAAAAAGGTCTACTTTAAGTATACTACTCTCTGGGAGCTTATTATTAATCATAAGTATCTAAGCTTATTAATTTCGATTATTATAAGTTATTAGCAATCGTTTAGCGATTATTCTTTTTATTAATATAAATTTTCTTTTTATAGGTTAGTATTTTTAATATTAATAATGAGGCTAAGATTATCTCTTACCTTAGCTATTTTTAATTAGTTTACTTTTATAATAATAACCGCGTACTTATTTTATAAAATAATTTTAAAACTCTACTTTAGTACTATAAGTCGATTCCTTAGGGCGTTATTATTATACGTATCTCGAAGTTTTTAATTTTTTTACTTTTTATAAATATATTACCCTCCCGATAGAGCAATCTACAGGGGCCGTACTGTGTATTACGTATTAAGGAAAACTAAATATAATACGCTCTATACCTAATTACTAATTAAAATTAACTAACTCGACCGTTATCTCTCTTTTATTAACTCCCGACCTTTTACTACTTCTAGTTATTTAGAGAGCGAGCTATACCTACTTTAACATATATAAAACCTCTTAGTACTAGCTTATATAAGTAGCTAGATCCTATATTATATACTCCTTTTTATTAAAAATTAAGGGACCCCTTATATATTCCCTTATATTTATAATATAACTTATATTAAAAAGATTTATAACTTTATAAAGTATAATTTCTAAGCTAATATTAATATATTAGATCTTAATATTTATATTAACCTAGCTATTTACGATATTTATACTATTACTTAGCTAGATTCCGTATTATTAAAAAGTACTATACTACTCTTAGGGCGTATTTATATTAGTTACGATAGTTATAGCGTCGAGCTAGTTAAAGAGAGCGCCTAGCCTAAGAGGGGTAGACTTATTAACGGGCATTTTTAAAGAGTTCTAGCCTATTAATTACTAATTATATACTAAAAAAGTAGTAGTTTATATATCAATAAGTTTATTTAATAAGCTTATTTAATAAGTTTATTTAATAAGTTTATTTAATAAGTTTATTCAATAAGTTTATTTAGTAAATTTATTTAGTTTAAATAAAGAGTAGCTTTAGGTAATATTAAAAGCGATAAGGATAAAAAGAATTTTATAAGCTTTAAAAAGTAGTAAATATTAACCTATTTAGCCCTTTTTTTTAAAAACCTCTACGTTACTATTAAAGTTTAGAACTTTTATATAGTGGTTTTTTTCTAGCTTTATAAGCGCAAAAGATCGACCTTAATAAGATCACGCTTTTAAGGGAAATTATATAATACGGTATACTTTTTAACTATATAATATATATAATATACCCTAAGTACGCGCTTAATGCAATATAGTAATTTCGATACGAAAACCGCTATATAATTTAAGATAAGTAAGCTACCGCTACTTATTAATAATAGGCTAAGCGATATACTTACGCAACGGTGCTAGTTAAAAAGGTCGATAGTAGAGGTCGGCTATAAAAGTTAGAGGCGGCCCTTAACCATAGAGGTTTTGAACTTTAATAACAACGTAGAGGTTTCTAAAAAAAGGGCTAAAAGGGCTAATATTTAGCAGAGCTCGTAAAGATTCTTTTTATCCTTATTATTTCTAATATTACCTAAAGCTACTCTCTATTTAAACTAAATAAATTTATTAAATAAACTTATTAAATAAACTTATTAAATAAACTTATTAAATAAACTTATTAAATAAACTTATTAATATATAAACTACTACTTATTAAGAACCTACTCTACTCTTAGTATATAATTAGTAATTAGCGGGCTAGGACTCTCTAAAAATACCTCTTAATAGGTCCCCCCCTCTAGGGCTTAATAAATTCTTAGGCCCCCTCGATGCCCTAGTTATTATAGCTAACATAAGTATACTTAAGGAGTAGCGTAATACCTTTTAATAATACGGAATTTAGCTAAGTAATAATATAAATACTATAAATAACTAGGCTAATATAGATATTAAGATTTAATATATTAACGCTAGTTTAAAAATTATATTTTATAGAGCTAGAAGTTCTTTTAATATAAGTTATATTATAAATATAAAAAAATATATAAAGGGTCCCCTCATTTTTAATAAAAAGAGTATATAATATAGGATCTAGTTACTTATATAAGCTAGTACTAAGAGGTTTTATATACGTTAGAGTAGGTATAGCTCGCCCTTTAGATAGCTAAAAGCGGCAGAAGGTCGGGAGCTATTTTAATTAGTAATTAGGTATAGAGCGTAATATACTTAGTTTTCCCTAATACGTAATACACGGTACGGCCCCGGCAGATTGCTCTATCGGGGGGTTAGAACTTCTATAGTTAAGGGCCGCTTTTAATTATTATAGCTAACTATCATAGCTAATTATTATTACTAACCTCTATTATCGACCTTTTTAGCTAGCGCCGCTACTAAAAAGGGTATCTTATTTATTTTAAATTAAATAGTAGTTTTCGTATTAAAATTACTATATTACGTTAAGCGCGTATTTAGGATATATTGCGTATATTATATAGTTAAAAAGTATATTATATTATATAATTTCTTTTAAAAGCGTAATCCCGTTAAGGTCAATCCTTTATGCCTATAAAGCCGGAAAAAGACTACTATATAAGTATAGTACTAAGTACTTAGGAAATAATATACTTACTTATACTATTACTATTTATAGCGCTCTCCCTATTACTCGCGGTCCTAAGACTTAGACTCTCATTAAAAAGCGTACTCTTATTATTAACTATATTTTTAATAATAAAAACGAGGATAACTATATTAAGTCTAAGTCTAAGTTTAAAAAGTCTTAGTTTAAAAAACTTAATTTTAAAGGATTTAATAGTAATTTAAAGAATTTCTTTTAGCTAGTATCGTAATAAGCGTCACTACTTTATTATTGATAACTTATTAACCCCTATTTATAATACTCTCTTTTTTATAAACTAGTCTATCCTAGCCCTTAGTTATATAGCTCTAGATTTTAATATTATTAATATTACGCTCCTCCCGCTCTAAATAAAGGTTTTATAATAGCTTAATAAAGCTATTACTTTAATTAAAATTAAAACTAAAAGTTATAATAAGTAATTTAATATTAATATACTTTTTATAAATATTAACGTTACTAAGGCCCCTTAGCTTAGTTATAATAAGAGTAGTACTTTAGAGGACGCTCCCCCTCCTTAACTTAATAATAATAATAGTAGCGTTCTATTTCTTATTTTACTTCTTATTTTACTTCCTATAATTCTTATTATAGTTTTTAATAATAATTAAGTAGCGAACACTTTAAAAACTATTATTACTAATATATACGATACTTTATATAACTTTAACCGCCTCTTTATAATTCGTTATAATATTAATAAACCTAACGGCTTTATTTTGAATAGTTAGCTAAGTATACGCACAAAGCCCTTCTACTTTACTTTTACTAAGTAGATTATTATTACTAATTATTATACTTTAAAAATACGTACTAAAAGCGTTATTAGTACTACTAATATAGTAGTTTTTTTTCCGGTTTTATAGGTATAAAAGATCGACCTTAACGGGATTACGTTTTTAAAGGAAATTATATAATACGGTATATTTTTTAACTATATAATACGCGCAATGTGCCCTAAGCACGCGCTTAACGTAATATAGTAATTTTAATATAAAAACCGCTATATAATTTAGAATAAGTAAGCTACCCTCTTTATTACGTAGCGGCGCCGGTTAAAAAGGTTAACAGCAGAGGTCGGCTATAATAGTTAGCTATAATAGTTAGTTATAATAGTTAGACGCGGCTTTCTTTGATTATAAGAGTTCTAAACTTTAATAATAATATAGAGGTTTTTAAAAAAAGGGCTAAATAGGCTAATATTTATTATTTTTTAAAGCTCGTAAAAATTCTTTTTACCTTTATCGTTTTTAATATTACTTAAAACTACTCTCTATTTAAACTAAATAAATTTACTAAATAAACTTATTAAATAAATCTATTAAATAAACTTATTAAATAAACTAATTAATATATAAATTCTTACTCTATGCTTAGTATATAGTTAGTAATTAGTAAGCTAAAGATGCCCGTTAATAAGTTTACCCCTCTCGGGCTAGGCGCTCTCTTTAGCTAGCTCGACGCTATAACTATTATAATTAACATAAATACGCCCTAGGAGTAGCGTAGTACTTTTTAATAATATAAAATCTAGCTATATAATAGTACGAACGCTATAAATAACTAGGCTAGTATAGACGTTAAGATTTAATATATTAATATTAATTTAAAAATTATATTTTATAAAGCTATTAATCCTTTTAATAAGGGCTATATTATAAATATAAAGGAATATATAAGAGGTTCCCTAATCCTTAATAAAAAGGAGTATATAATATAAGATCTAGCTACTTACGCGGGCTAGTACTAGGAGGTCTTATATATATTAAAATAAGTATAGCTCGCTTTTTAGATAGCTAGAAGTAGTAAAAAGTCGGGAGCTATTAATAAAAAGGAAATAATAGTTAAGTTAATTAACTATTATTTTAATTAGTAATTAGGTACAGAGCGTAATATATTGAGTTTTCTTTAATATTAATAAGTTCTTAGAGGAATTTACTATAAATTAGCTTATTTCTCTCTTAAATTTCTTTTTTAACTATAATTAAATTTCCTTAAATAAAAAGAGTTACGATTTAATAACTTTTTTAACTTTACTCGGGCTATATAAATACTATACCCTCCTAATAAGAGTAATAAATTCAGTAGCCTAGTTTTATTAAATTATAACCTATATTTTTTATAACTTAATTCTAAAATACTATAGCACTTTTATTAATAATATTATAATTAAGGGCCCGCAATCCTATTATAATAATAAGTACCTAACTAACTATCCTAGGATCTAATAATTTATTTACGAATACCTCTAGAATATTAATTAAGTCTTAGTTAATATCGAGCTAGCTAGCTATACTATTTTTAAAATAAAGTCGTAATAATACTAGCTATTTATAGTTATTATAAGCTATTTTTATAGTATAAAAAAGAGATAACTTAATTAAGTTAAAGTCCTTAAGATCCTTAAATAGATAAAATACTTAAATATTTTAAAATTTAGATCGTTTTTTAGTATTATTACTTTTTATTATTATTAGATTAAATAATCCTTTTTTATAATAGCCCCTTTATATTCCTTACTTAATAAGAACTAATTTTTTAAATAAGGAGTACTATAAATCGAGGTTATAAAGACGTTTAAAAAGGTAATTATTATAGTTCTTATTTTAGTTTTATTAAACTATAATACTAAGGCTAAATAGATTATTTTTATAACGGACGCTAGTATTAAAAAATAGAGTAGTATACTTAGTTAAATTATTAATAATAAGCGTATTATTATTTAATATAAGAGCGGGATATAGTACGGACTAGAGCTTAATTATAACTTTAAAAAGCTTAAAATACGAGGCGTTTTAATAAGCCTAAAGCGTTTTTATAATTATTTATTTAAGATTAACTTCTTATTAAAAACCGACGCCTAAGTCCTAGTTACTTAGATTAATAATATAGTAAATAACTTATTATTAATAATAATAATACGCTAGCTCTCTTAAATTAAATCTTTTAACTTTAAAATTAAGTATATTAATAAAAAAAAATACTATAACGGATAGCTTTTTAAAAAAAACCCCTAGCTAATCTAACTTAGTTAAAGTAAAGCTTAATAAGGATATTAAAGACTTTATTAACGTACAAGTCTTATAAATACGAATTATAAAGAACTTTTTTATTATAGTATATAGACTATTATTAATTAGATATAGAAAATAAATATTCTAGCTATTATACTAGTACTAAACGAATAATAGTTAGATCTTTTAAAATAAATTACTTATTTCTTTTTTATTTTAAAGAGGCTAACTAGTATACTTTTTAATTAGTTTAGACGTTTTAAATAAATAGTAATACGATTTATTATATAAAATAAACTTCTATTTTAATAGGGGACGAAGACTTGTTTTTAACTTACTTAAGTAATTAATAATAAGTATTACTAAGTAAACTTAATTAACGAAGTATATAATAAATCCGGGTATAGGGGACGAGAGGTTATATATTTTTATTTTATAAAACGATATTACTAGCTAAGAATATACGCTTAGACCCAGGAGCTAATTACGACTTATAAGGCTTATTAAAAAGCTAGATTACGATATTTTAATAACCCTTATATATATTTATAGTTCTAATTTATAAACCTTTTTTTAAGGTCTATTTAAATATTTAGTATATAAGTAAATAAAAGGTTATTAAGGCGCGTTATAAGTTTATAAAATACTTAAAAACGCGGATTATAACGAACGCTACGTCGAAGAATATTACGAAGTTTATTTAAGAAAATATCATTTATTATTATAGGATCTATAGTATTCTAATTATTAACGGGGGACGAGAGAATATAAGTATTATAACATAGCTTAATTAACGATATAGTACTTAGTAAAAGGTTATATTAGTTTATAACCCTCGTACTAACGGGCTTTTTAAAAAAAGTTATTTACTTATTATATATATACTTTATATTTAATTAGATTAAAAAAAGAAAGATATTAGACTTATACTTACTATAGCCCTTTTTATAAACAGGATAACTATTAGAGTATTATTAAGTTATATACCGTTTTATTTTATTTATAGTCGTTATATAATAACCCCGATCGAAAGAAAAACGGCGACTTAGAGAGTACTTAATTAAGAGAATATATATATAATAAATTAAAAAGTCTAAGCCCGATTATAAGCTTTTACTTTCTTAATAAACGACTAAGAAGCTATAGTTAATAAAGTTATTTAATATAAGCCTAAACTCGTAACTAATTTAACTCCTTATATTCTCTCTAATTAACGAAGTTATAAACTAGCGATTTAGTTCTTATTTTTAATATTTAATAAAAAATCGATATATTAATTTCTAAAAAACTCGATTATTATTAATAAGGACTTTTTTATATCTACTTAGCTACTCCGAATAAATCGTTATATTAACTAAAAACGCTTATTAATAAACTAATTATAAAGGTTATTTATATTAATAATTAATTTAAAAAGTTCTTAAAGTTTTTAAAAAGCCTCTATTTATTACTTAACGAGTCTAATCTTTATAATAACTTTATCTTTAACTTAGCTAACCTTCTATTTTTATAAAATAATATAATTAATATTACGATTTTACTTTTTAATTATAATAATAATATAATAAACTTTAGAAATAAGGATACTTAACCGCTTACTAAATAAACCTAATTATAAATAAAAGCCTCTTAAAAAAAGTAAATTACTCTTTACTATTACTAATCCTTAGTATAAGCTACGAGTTTTTATTTATTAAATATTATTTTATAAAAATATTACTAAATCTTATTAATTCTTTAGTTATCTCTTTACTTAGATCTAAAATAAAAATATAAAGAGATAATAAAGAGAGAAGAATTAATTTTTAGTTATTATAATTAAAAACCTAACGACCTTACTTATTAACTATATAATTATATTAAAAAACCCTACCCTTTTTTTTAAATATCTAAGCCTAATTCCCTATTTAATCGAGCCTATTTAATATTTAGCTTAGCTTATATAACTTCTTATTTTACTTATTTTATTTTAATATATTAATAACTTTTATAAATTATAAATATATAGTTTTTAATAAGGTACGTTAAAGGGGCGTCCTTAAGAACAGAATCGTACTTATCTTCCTCGGTCTTAGTAATATTAATTTAGTTAGAAATTATATAAACTAAAGTCTTAGCTTTTTTAATATTAATTAGGATTAGAAATACTACTTTACTACTACTTATTATATAATAATAATAATAGCCTTACTTAGAGTTAGCTCTAGATTAACTAATAGCTTACTAATCGTTACTATTTTTAAAATAGTATTTCTTATTTTTAGAATATATATAATTATTATATCGATTATTGAAATAATCCAAAAGAGAAACGTACTTAAAATAGGGGACTATTTTTTTAATTAGCTCCTTAGTATTAGAACTAATATATTTCTAAAAGGACCGTATATAATAGTTATAAAGTATAGTATTCCGAACGCTATAAACTTAAATAAGTAAAAAATTAATAATAAGGGTTCGTTTACTTAATTACTAAAATAGAAAGCTAAAATAACTAGCGTAATTATAATTAATAAAAACCTAATAGCTTTACGAAAATAATCCACTTATAATACCCAGATTATAAACGTACTTTTTAATAACGTTCTAATTCGTAATTAATTACTAAAACTTCTAAACTATTTCTTTTTTAATATACTTATTAACTTAAGGATTTATAATATAGAATTTAATATAAAGCTCTCTAGCTAATTTAAAAAAAGTTAATTAATTAGTAATCTTAAGGATTTAAAAAGGAGGAACGTTAAATTAAAACGAGGATTAAAAAGATTAAATAAAGTAGTACTTATTATAATCTATTTTTTACTAACCTCTCGGAACTTATAGCCCTAAGTCTTTTAAGAATAGACCTTTTTAAAAATAGAAAAAGAATATTATTAAGGCCGGACGTCGCGATAAGTGGTTTTAGTAATCCGATACGTATTACTAATAGCTAAAGTATTAAATATAATAGGTAAATAAATTATATTATTAAAAAAAAAAGAGATTAAGTAAAAAAGGATAATTACGATTAAAAAGCTATTATTTAAAAAAAGAAATAAAAAAGAATAGAGGAATCGAGGGAGGGTCTTTATATACCCTCTCTCTTTAGACCCGGGGTATTAAAGAGGAAAATACTATAGGCCTCTTAGCTAATCGACGCTAAATTATAATTATTATATAAAAAAAAAGAAGGAGTAAATTATAGGATCGGGGCCTTCTTATTATTTATAATATAGTACTTTTTTTCTTAATTAGTAGAGGCCGCCCTCGTAATTAGTATAAAAAAGTAACTTTTTATTTAGCTACTTAACTTTTCCTTTTTCCTTTTTTAACTATTTCCTTATAACTATTACTAATTAAACCTCCTTTAATTTTTACTTTTTAATCTACTATATAAATACTAACTTAGCTATTTATAATAGCCTTTTTACTTCTTATCTCCTTTTTTAAACTAAATAATAAAAAAGATATAGCGCGAATTTAGGGCCTAATTATAATAAAAAACTTTAAAAACAATACTAAATACTAACTAAAAAAGTAAAATCTAAATAAATATATTACTTTTAATAAGACTAACCCTAGGACTATAACGAATACTAAGAACTCTTAGTTTATTAATTTTAATATAAATTATTAATATAAAGTATATACTAACTATTATCTAAACTTAGTACCTAAATAAACTAGTTTTTTCTAAATAATCCTAACCCTTTATAAATTCGACTTTTTTAATTAGCTTAGTATAAAGGACGTACTTCCCTTTTTTAATTAGTGCCCTAAGGCTTTTAAAGGTCTAAAAAACTAAAGAATTTAAATAAGTTAGACCTACTATAAGGTAATAGAGATCCTAACTAATTACTATAACTTTTAAAAATACTTATTATATAAAGATTAAATTTAAAAATATAAGATCGGATTTATAATAAAAGTTATAATACGAGACCTCGCTCTAGTATATAATATAGTTATAATTAAAAAGAGATAAGAGAGTATTTTTAAACTAAATAAGACCCCTACTTTAAACCCTTAAACCTAAAAGACTATATAAAAAATTAGGACTTTAACGTACTTAATAATCTTCTCTTTTTATATTAACGATCCGGGCTATTTTATAAAAATAATTATTAACTAGCGAGATAGTATAGTTTATTAGTACGATCCAAAGTAAGTTTTTAAGCATTTAGAGAGGATATTTATTAATAATATTTAAGTACTAAAGGCCTTTTATAACTAGATTAATATACCTCTTTATATTTAATAACTAATTAATATAAGCGCTTATATAGTCCCTATAGTATAATAACTAAGTAAATAGGAATATAGTTTATACATACTTAAATAGTTTTATAACGCGGTTTAATATAATTAGCTTAACTTAACTTATAATATATATTAAATAACTTATAAATACTTTAAATCGTTTAATAATAAACTCCGCACGGCTTAGATTTAGTAAATTAGCTACGAGTTTTAATATAATAGTTATTATTCTTTTAATATAATAAGACCTTTTTTAAAAAGGTCTTTTAATAAAGTAATAGACGATCGGGACTTTAGAAATAGGCCCTATACTAACTTAGATAACTCTAACTACGTTATAACCGACGTCCCTAAGGCGCCGACTTTTTAAAAATCCGGTTTTTATTTATTTAGCCTTAGGTTTATTAACTAAGATTTAAAAATTTATAACCCCCGCAATTATAATTATTATATTTTTATCGATCTTATATATTTTAAAAAAACGTATAGAATAATTAAAAGTTTTAAGTAAAAATTTACCGTTTTTAAAAAGTTACTCTTACCGTTTTAATTTTTAAAAATATTAAAAAGTACCCGAGGATTTATAATAAATAGTAACCTTAATCGGACTTTATAAGTAATTAAATTAATAAAAGTTATTAATTAGTATTTAGACGCCGTTATTAATAATTAACTTATATACTTAATTAATACTCTTAAGACCCGTTAAATTATAAAGTTTTTATTAAATATATTACTACTTAAGTTACTATTATACCTTAGCCTAGCTCTTAGTAAAACTAGTCTAAGTAACTAGGGAGGTAATTTTTTAAATACTCTAATTAGGGGCGGGAATAGTTTTATTATAAAAACTTTAATTAAAGTACTAAGAGTTTAGTTAAAATAAAAAGTTATTAAATATACGCTCTCTAAACGTAATCGGGCTATATAAGAGAATAGTAAACGCTAGTATTAAGAACTAGCTAAGTTTTATTAAGATTTTTTATAATATTATAATATATATATAAATAAAACCGATATTAATAAGAGTATGAGAGAATAATAAATTAATTAGTACGATAACTTAATTATAAAAGCTATATATATAACTCTAGTTTATACTCTTTAAATACTATTATTAATAAAGGAATTTAAAAAAAATTAGGCTAGTAAAGGTTAGGATCGGGAGATTATTAAAAAGGATTAAGATAAGAACTAAGTAAAGCTAATAATAAAAATAATAAAAGTAGAAGAGGTAAAAAAAGTAATTATAAAAAAGAAAGGTAAGTAAAAAGCTTAATACGATTAATTATATATAATAACTAGGACTAATTTAAAATAATTTTTTTTTATAAAAGATCGGGGAAAAAGAAATTATAGAACGATTAAAATAGTATAGGGCGATTAGTCTTAGTATTTTTTTTTTTAAAACTAATTAAGTATAGGGACCTATAGGAGAGTTAATTAGAGGAAAATATAAAAGAAAGAGCCCCTAATTAGTAAGAGGAGCTTAGTAACGCAGATTTTTATTTTAATTATATATATACTTTTTTAAAATCGAACTAGAGCTTTTTTAATAATTTATTTTTAAATATAATAATATAAAATAATTAAGAACTTTACCCTTCTAATCTAGTTAATATTACTCTTTTTTCTTAGTTATAACTCTGTTAATTAAGACCGTATTAACCCGATTAAAAGAGGTATTTTATATTATTTTTATAGGTATTAGTAGTTCTTCCTAAGTACTGTACTGCGAAAGTCCTTTATACCCTATACCTTTTTAATATATAAAAATAAAGCTAATATTAATAAAAATATAAAGGAATAATTTAATATAATAACTCGATTATAAAAGCTATATATATAACTTTAGCTTATACTCTTTAAATATTATTATTAATAAAAAAAGCTAAAGAGAATTAGGTTAGTAAAATTTAAAATCGGGAGATTATTAAGAAAGAATAGAATAAGAACTAAGTAAAGTTAGTAAAAAAAGTAGTAAAGGTAGAGGAGGTAAAAAAAGCGATTATAAAAAAAAGGGTAAGTAGAAGGCTTAATATAATGAACTATATATAGTAATTAGAATTAATTTAAAATAATTTCTTTTTATAAAAAATTAAAAAAGAAAAAATTAGGGGATAATTAGAATAGGGTAAGGTAATTAGTCCTAATAGTTCTTTTTTAAAACTAATTAAGTATAGGGATCTATAAGAGAGCTAATTAAAAAAAATATAAAAAAAGGGCCCTAATTAGGGAGAGGAGCTCGGTAGTACGGATTTTTATTTTAAAAATATATATATTTTTTTAAAATCGAACTAGAGCCTTTTTAATAATTTATTTTTAAACGTAATAATATAAGATAATTAGGAGCTTTACTTTTCTAATCTAACTAATACTACCCTCTTCCCTTAGTTATAACTCTGTTAATTAAGGCCGTATTAACCCGATCGAAGGAGGTATTTTATATTATTTTTATAAATATTAATAATTCTTCTAAAGCACCGTACCGCGAGAGTCCCTTATACCTTATACTTTTTTATTATTTTTATAAATCTTTAGCTTACTTATCTCGTTAACTAAATTAGAGTTAGTATTATTAATAACTAATTATATAACTTAAACCTCTATTATTAATTAACGAGGTTATTAATAGCTCGGGTATTAGTACTAAGTATTATTATATACTTAAAGAGTAGGGGGTCGTAATAAAGAGTTAAATCGGCTCTATTTATTTATAAAAAGTAAGCTATATTCTTTTTTATAAGCGATTATATTAAAAAGTCCTATTTTAAACTTCGTATACTTTATTAATTTAATAAAGCCGTTAAGAATAACCCTAATTTCTTTAGCTACTTTTTTTATAATATTTATATAAAACTACTTATATACGGCTTTAATTAAGCTCTTATTAGTTATAATATAAAGGTTTTATTATTTAATAAGGGTAATTATATTATTAATCTTAGTAAATAGTACTTAGATAGAGTTTAAATTAAAGAACGGGATAAGTAGCCCCTTAATAACTTTTTTAATCTACTCTTTTTTATTTAAAAAGTAATTAGTATTTTATTTCTCGTATTTATTTAAAAAGAATTCCTTAGTTTAAACTTAGGGTAGTCCTCTAATTACGTTCTTAATTAGAGTTTAATAATCCCTTCTTATAATATATATAATAAGCTTATCCCTAAATCGGTCTAAGACCCTACTAATTATATACTAATCCTTAAACTTTTTTAAAATATTTACGATATTATCGCTTTTAAAAACTATAGTCCTTTTTTAACTAGGGAATAGTATTTTATAAAAGCTTATATTTTTTATAAAATTAGGTTAAGGAGTTATAAGATCCTTAGTTTAAAATATAGTTATTTAGATTTAAATAGTAATAGTACTTAAGAGGGCGTTAATTAAAATATCTATTCTAATCTAAACTATAACTAGCTTTTTTTAATTAGATTAGTAAGTAAATCTATTAGAAAAAGTAACTCTTTTATTATTAAATAATTCTATATTTTATAGATCTTAGTAAACTATAAAGGCTAGTTTAGTAAACGGCCTCTTTAAGATAAAAAGTTCGGGATTACGTAATTAAACGTCCTAAGGGGCGTTAGTATAAGTAAAAATAATATATTAGCTATTTATAATTATAATCCGTAGTTATTAAAAATATAGTTCGTTAATTTTATTTATAATCTCGGTAATTTTATATTAATCTATTCGTTCTAAATAAAGTTTAGAAAATAAAAAGAGGAGTTATTTAAATAGCTAGAGCGTAAATACCGTCCTGATTAAAATAACCTTAACTACTATTTTTAGTCCTTACTTTTTATATAACTAAAGTTTTAACCGGACTTCGTATTAAACCTCTAGTAATACTAATCGAAGTTATTAATAAGTCTAGTTAAAAACTATTTTTATAAGCGCCCTTAGTTTAATATATCTATATTTCTAAATAGGTCCTTTATTAAGCTTTTAAACTATATAAGTTAGCGAGGAGTAATCTAATTAAATAACTAACTGCGTTTATTAAAGCTTCTTAATGCTCCCGATCCTAACTCGTTATTCGTTTTACTATTTTATTATAGCGTTTTATATTTAGGCCTAATCTAGTTATAAGTATTTACGTTTTTTTTACTTATCTATTTTAATTACTTTTTAGGGTCTATTATTATCCCCATTTCTTTTTCTTTTTTTTTCTTTTTTAAATAAGAAGTCCTTCCTATACGTCTTTGTCCTCACGTCTGCTTTTTCTTAAATTAGAGTCTTACCGCTCGTATTCGCCTAATTATTACGTCGTCTTTTTCTTAATTAACTTATTCAAAATATCTCTAAATCGAGTTAGGTTTTTTTTACTTATTTTCTTATTTAGTATAAAAAGGATTTTTAAAAAGGGGGACTATTAAAAGTATATAGGGTAAGAAGGACTCTTATAATACGGTACTTTAAAAGAACTACTAATACTTATAAAAGTAATATAAAATACCTCTTTTAATTAACTAAATACGGCCTTAATTGAAAATATTACTATCTAAGGATTAAGTATAGTATCTATTTAATTAGAAGGGTAGACTTCCCCGATCGTTTTATATTATTATATATAAAAGTAAATTATCGAAAAGGCTCTAACTCGATCTTAACAAAGTATATATAAATCAAAGTCAAAAATCCGTGCTTCTCCCCTTACTATCTCTAATCGGGGCCATTCCCTTTATATAATACTCTAATCCGCTTAAAAATTAAAAGAAACTACTAGGACTAATTGCCCTACTCTATTTTAATATAAAATATTGTTATAGGATTAAAAAGGCCTAGGATAAAGTACTTTTCCCTTTATAATATTAGTTTTATTAAAAACATTTATATAAACGTTGTATTAAAAGTACTCTTCTAAAAGACTAGTATTTAACACTCGGGCTTTAACTATACCCTTTATTTTAATAGCGAATTTGATAACATTACTATTGAATAGCTCAAAAAAAAGGTTTATTTAGTCTTTTTAAAATATAAGCCCTATTTATCATATTCCCTACTTAGAAATTAGTCTTTACTTATTAATATAATTTTAATATATAATATATAGCGCCTACGTTCTTTATACTAATTAAGGAATAACCGATCGGATATAGCTTAGCTTTAGTACCTTAGATCTAGCTATCTCGCGCTAATAGTACTTAAAAAGCTTATATTAGCTACTTAGGGAGTAAGATTTAAAAGACTAAGCTATTTAAAATACTAATACTATATAACTACTTATATAAAATAAGTTATTTTATAATATACTTTAGAACGAAAAGTAACCCGACCTTATTATAGGATCTTATAAAGCTTCTTTAACTACTTACTAGCTTATAAATAAAATAAGTAGCTAATACTAATTAAAAATAAATATTTAAATAGGATCTTCGTCTTTCTACGAGTTATAAAAACTAATAATATAGTATTTAAAGTCTTATACTTTTTTAAATAATAAGTACGTATATATAAGGGTATAGCTATTTATAAGATCTAATAAGATATAAAACGTATAGTAATCGTAATTAATAATAAAACTCGTTTTTAAATATTGATATAGGAGCTAGGAATAGACCTAAAGACTATTTTTTATAGATAAAAGAGCTAAATAAAGAGGAGAACAAGGTAGTTAAAAAGTTATTAATAAAGCAATTGGTATAATATTAATAACTAGCTTACTAAATAAACTTTAAATAAAAACTATATTAACTATAACCTACTTATATAATATTAGTCTAAAATGATATACTAACTAGCTATTACTAATTTAAACTAAAAAAGTCTAGTTTGCTTATTATTTTAAATAATAATAATAACTAATATATTTACTAAAGCTCGCCTATAATTTACGTTCTTATTAGGAGTAAACGTACGTATATAGCTATAGAGCGTACCCTCTTAAAAAGGATTATAAAAAATAATTAATAAAAAGCGTTTTAAAATAAAATAAAGAGGATATATAGTGGTTTTCTTTAGCTTTATAGGCGCAAAAGATCGACCTTAACGGGATTACGTTTTTAAAAGAAATTATATAATACGGTATACTATTTAATTATATAATACGCGCAATATACCCTAAGTACGCGCTTAATATAATATAATAATTTTAATACGAAAACTACTATATAATTCGGGATAAGTAAGCTGCCCTATAGTAGCGCTAGCTAAAAAGGTTAATAATAGAGGTCGGCCGTAAAGGTTAGAATCGGCCCTTAACTATGAAAGTTCTAAACTTTAATAATAACGTAGAGGTTTTTAAAAAAAGGGCTAAAAGGGCTAATATTTAGCTATTTATACTAAAGCTCGTAAAGATTCTTTTTATTTTGATTATTTTTAATATTACCTAAAGCTCTATTTAAACTAAATAAACTTATTAAATAAACTTTTTAAACGAACTTATTAATATATAAACTACTACTCTCTTATTATATAGTTAGTAACTAGCGGGCTAGGACTTTAAAAATGCCCCTTAATAGGTCCCCCCCTTTAGGGCTCAATAGATTCTTAAGCCCCCTTAACGCCCTAGTTATCGTAGCTAATATAAGTATACTTAAGGAGTAACGTAGTACTTTTAATAATATAAAATTTAGTTAAATAATAGTATAAATATTATAAATAGCTAGGTTAGTACGAACGTTAAGATCTAGTATATTAATATTAGTTTAGAAATTATACTTTATAAAATTAAAACTCTTTTTAATATAAGCTATATTATAAACGTAAAGAAATATATAAGGGGCCCTCTAATTCTTAATAAAAAGGAGTATATAATACGGGATTTAGTTACTTATACGGGCTAATACTAAGAGGTTTTATATACGTTAGAGTGGGTATAGCTCGCTCTCTAAATAGTTAGAACTTAGAGAACTTTATATAGTAAAAGGTCGGGAGCTATTTTAATTAATAATTAGGTATAGAGCGTAATATACTTAGTTTTCCTTAATACGTAATATATATTACGGCCCCGGTGGATTGCTCAATTAGGGGGAATAAAGAGGATATATTAAGTACTTTCTAAGTTATATACCGAACGCTTATAATTTATATAAAACAAAAATCCCCTCGCTTTTAGAAATTATTATTACTTAAAGTATAACGTTTAATAAGATAGCCTTTTACTTAAGAAATAATACTAAAACTATAATTTATTTACTTAAATTAAAGGCCGTAGTAAATAAGATTTAATAACTATTTATAATAATCGAACTTAAGCTCTAATTACTTAGAATTATAAATAGAAAAGTGGCCGTATTAATTAATAATAAAAGTTAGTTATTACTACTTATACTCGCTTTATAAAAAGTAAATAAAGCTATAAAAAAGCCTAATTCGTTTTTGAATAATAAAATAAGTAACTACTTACCCCTAAAATAAGCCTAAACTTTAAAAATCTAAAGTTAAATACGAACCTTACTTAGCTAACTTACTTAGTAAGCGAAGTTATAAGAAAAGTTACTTTTTTTATTAAAAAAATTAAAAACGTAATATATATATAAATAAAAATAAAGACTTTTTAAAGCTCTTATAAAAAAGATCTTTTTACTTAACTAGACCCTAACGAGCCCTTTTAATAAGCGAGCTTATACTAAAAAATAAGAATAATAAATAATGTAGTTAGTAATTTTAATATAATTAGTATATATTACTAAGAAGATAACGGGGATACTAAATAAAGCTAGAGGTTAAGAAACTAACTATTAAAAGTATTTATTTAAAACCTAAGTTAATAAGAGTAATTCGGGCAATACTCTTTTTATACTTAGGTAAAGAGAGACTAGGACTTCTTTTTTAATATCTATATACTTAATTAATAAAAAGTAGTTAACGAAGTAACTTAGGGGTATTGGACGCTATATTACTACGATTATATTATAATAATTAGAACGAAGTACGTTTTACTAACTACGGCCTAATCTGACTAAGTTTACGTAAATTAATTAATAATCTCTTTAAAAAAGTAAAAGGATACTTTTAAAATACTAAAACCGCTAAGAAGCTAATTCGTAAAAGTAATATAGTTAAAAATCTAAAAACTAAAAAAAATAAATACTTAAAACGTAGTTAATAAGGTATTAGTTATTTTTAAACTAATGCTCCTTAAATAAGTATTTAATTATAAACTTAATAATAATGATTATTTTAAGTATTATAAAGTAAGAATTTATGTTACAGGAGACTTTTAAAAATAATACCCCTTAAAACAAAACCTACGTAGTAACGTTAATAACTAGGACGTTTAGGGTAGCTATAGCTATTACTACTTAATTCGACTTAGAAATTTATTAATATAATATCGTAAATACTTTTTTAAATATAGTTAAAAAGCTAAGTAACCCCCTTATTATTTACGAACTTATAAATAGTTTTTATAAGCCAGGAATATATATAGAGCTCGAGCGGGCCTTCTATAGCGCTTATAATACTCTATTATTATAATATAAAAAGCTAGTATTAACTCTTAAAAGCCTAGGTCTCTTGCTTATAAGCAAAGACCCGTACCTATTCTAAGACTTTATTAAAAGGGTCCTAGTACTCTTTTATATAAATAATATCCTCGTTCTTTACTATAAAAACTACGTTTACAAGGCTAATTAAGTAACTAAAAAACTTAAAAAAAAGTATAAAATAAAAAACTAAGGGCTAGTTTTATAACATCCTAAAACAAGGGTCGTTTATAATTAACTAAACTAGAAAATATATTTTATTTATAATTAATATTTTAAGAGAGTAACTAAAAAGTTCGATTTTATTAACTTTACTACTTTTATAACCCTATTACTAACGGTCCTAATTAAAAAAAAACCTAAAGGTTATATTCTTAAGTAAGACTAAGTTTTTTTTAAGAAAGGTTAGTTTAATATTATATATAGCGATTATAATTCGGCTTAACGTCGCTTTTATATACGCCCTATTATTTTAGTTCTTAACGAACTTATTTTATTAATATTATTCTATTATAAACTAAGTTATATAGTGGTTTCTTTCTGGCTTTATAAGTATAAAAGATCGACCTTAACGGGATCACGCTTTTAAGAGAAATTATACGATATAATATACTTTTTAATTATATAATATATATAATATATCCTAAGTACGCGCTTAACGTAATATAGTAATTTCGATACGAAAACTACTGTTTAATTTAGGATAGGTAAGCTACCCTATTACTTATTAATAATAAGCTAAGTAATATACTTACGTAGTAGCGCCGGCTAAAAAAGTTAATAATAGAGGTCGGCCGTAATAGTTAGCTATAATAATTAGCTATAATAGTTAAAAATAACCTTTCTTAACTATAAAAGTTCTAAACTTTAATAATAACGTAGAGGTTTTTAAAAAAAAGGGCTAAAAGGACTAATGTTTAGCTACTTTTTAAAACTTATAAAAATTCTTTTTATCCTTATCGTTTCTAATATTACCTAAAGCTACTTTCTATTTAAACTAAATAAATTTACTAAATAAGCTTATTAAACAAACTTATTAAACGTACTTATTAATATATAAACTACTACTCTAAAGATGCCCCTTAATAAGTCCCTCCCTCTAGAGCTTAATAAATTAGGCCCCCTCGATACCCTAGCTATTATAGCTAACGTAAGTATACCTAAAGAGTAACGTAATACCTTTTAATAATATAAAGTCTAGCTAAGTAATAGTACGAATACTATAAATAACTAGGCCGGTACGGACGTTAAGATCTTATATATTAATACTAATTTAAAAATTATACTTTATAAAACTAAAAATCCCTTTAATATAGGCTATATTATAAATATAAAAGAATATATAAGAGGTCCTATAACCTTTAATAAAAAGGAGTATATAATATAAGATCTAACTACTTATGCGGGCTAGTACTAAGAGGTTTTATATATATTAAAGTAGGTATAACTCGCTCTCTAAATAGCTAGAACTTAGAGGACTATAATAAAAGGTCAGGAGCTATTAATAAAAGGGAGATAACGGTCGAGTTAGTTAACTACTATTTTAATTAGTAATTAAGTATAAAGCGTAATATACTTAGTTTTCCTTAATACGTAATACACAGTACGGCCCCGGCGGATTGCTCCGTCGGGGGGATAAACTAAGTTATATAATACCTATTTTATATATAATACTTAGTAATATACTTCGGGATCTCGGGGGGTAGTTAAGTATTACTAATTATAAATAATACTTCGTTTATAAATAATAAAAAGACCTAAAGATCTTTATAGGGTTTTATAATTTCCCTTTTTAATAGCCTTATTTAGTAAAAAGTAGCTTATTAGAATATAGTAACTACGTTAATTATAAAGGCCGAACTACTAAGTTTAAAATATATAACTAAAGAAATACTCGTTTTTAAATACCTTTTAAAAAATATCTTATTTAAGCTTAGTAATATATAAAAAGTATATTATAATAATCGTTAAATAATTAAACTCGTGATAGAAAAAGGGGAACGTATTTTAACTTACTTATATTACGTTAATATTTAGAATATATAACTACGATAAGAGTACTTAAAAAGCTTATTTTAAATAGTTTATATATTAATAAATAGAATACTAGTTAATAATTTTATAAAAAAACCTTTTTAAAATAAAGTTCGAGTACGTTATATTATTCTTAAATATAAAAGATATATATAAGATAATTATACTAAATAAGGGAATATTTAAAAAGTAATAAAATATCTTAGGGGGCCCGGTCTTTAATTAAAAAACGTAGCCTATAGCTAGGGAGCATAAGGTCGCTCTAGTAACCCCGTTTAGTTACTTAAGAAAAGGCTATTTATTTAAAAAAAAGTAAGCGCGTACTAATTTAAAAGGGACGTAAACGCGGGCTATATATTTCGAGAGATATATAAACTAATTAAAATATCAATTCTAATTTAAATACTCTTTATTTTTATAAATAAAATAGTTAATACTATTACGTTTTTAATAAGTTTTTTTCATGATACTTCTAGTATAAAAGAGTATTTATAAATACTTCTTTCACTAAGGCCTTATTTATATAAACCCCCTTACCCTTACTCTTACTTAAAAAACTATTATTCTTAAAGGCCTTATATAACGCCGCTATTATACGAATTAGGGTTTATATATTAGATTATAAATAAAAAATAAAACGAGAATAGCTTAGAACCTATTTCATAAAGTATAAGTAGAGCCGTACTAATACTTAGAAACGCTACTTTTTTTATTACCTCTTATTTAAAATATAAGAACTTTATACTTAGGTCCCGTATATACTCCTTAAGAATAGGGGTATAGCCTAACTTTTTATAAGTTTAGTAGCGTTAATATTTATTATTAATACGTAAATTTAAGAAGTATATACCGTTCGAACGGCTATTAAGGGCGCTCTTACTATACTTGAAGTATTTATAACTAAATAAAAGAGGTAAACATACTAGCTCGTATTGAACCTTAGTACTAAGAATAGTACTAAGAGGGTTTATTATAAAGAATTAGCTTCGTGAATAATAATAAATAAAAAGATATTATATATATAATTAACTACTCTATATTTCTGAAAAAAAAGTAAAAAAGGGGGCTATAAACTTATTTTACTTCTACTATCCCCTTAAGAAAAAAGGTCGTTTTTTTTTTAAAGAGGTAAGAGAGGGGGTGCCAAACTTACCTAGCTTATATTATCTTTTTAAAAAGCGAGAATTCTTTTTTAATTTTTCAAAAAGGAGCGAGGGAGGGGGTTATAAACTCTCCTCGCTTTTATTACTTTTTTAAGTAACTCGGTTAGTTATAAAGCCGTTACTTATTAAATAAAATAATTAGATTAATATTAAATAAACGAGGCCGTACTATTAACTAAAATATAAAATAAAGGAATATTACTTACCTTTTTTAGGCTTATTAAGGGTAAAAGAACTACCGCTCTTTTTTAAGGCCATAGCCTTAAGCTTATACTTCTTAACGTCCCGTATTATAGTAATATAAGCGTAGTTTTTAACCGTTCGTTTATAAAATAGTATTAAAAAAAAACAATACTATTAGCTAAAATTCTTTTTAAGTAATATATACGTATAAGAACGTAAATACAAAAATAAAAAATAAAAGTATATACGTATAGTAGTAATATAAATATAAGTTTAAAAAAAAAGTTAGTACTATAAGTAGTAGTAAGAAATTTATATATCTACTACCCTTAACTTATAAATCGATTATTTAGTTAATAAAAAGCCGGCCATTAGTTGTACTTTTTATTAATAATATAGCCTCGAGATTATATATAATTATTAGATTAGAAGTTTAATTCGACCTCGGTATACGGCCGAGGCTGCGCAGGGGCTAACGAGGGGTCCTATTTACGATTACCGTAGACTACTTAACTTATAATTAGAACCTCCTTTTTATACCTTACGTAATATATTAAAATAGTTAAATTAATCTATTTTATTAACCTACGGTTCGAACTAATTAACTAATATCCCTATAATAAAAATATTAATACTAATTAGTAATTAATTTTTATTATTATAAATTAGTAAAGTATTTAGTATAAAAGAGATAACCCCTTTAAATAAAACGCAATAAGAGAATTATACTACTTAACTTTATAAAAAGTAAGTAATAAAATACGGAACCTTTATAACAGAACAAAATAGAAAAATCGTAGCCCTTAACTACTTATAGAAGGCCGACGTTTATTATATTAAAATAACCTCTAATAATTAATAAAAATATCGCGGTAACTAAACTACTATCGTCGACCTTATATAATCCTTTTCTATTAATTAACTTACCCACGGCCAGCTTATAATTAGGAATTAATTAAATTAATTAATTAATTAGTAAAAAGAACTACTTATATAACTACTTATTTAATTAATTAATATAATAAACGAGCTCGAGAAGTACGATATAAAAGAGTACTATATAATTAAAGAAGAAAGATCCTTAAATATAGTATACTTATTAAAAATACTAAGAGGTATAACTATTACGAAACTAAGTAATTTATAGTATATAAAAGGACTACCCCCGAGGGGCTAATAAATATAATTTTAAAGACCTAAACGATCTCCTCGTAGCCTTCTTAACTATTTCCCTAGATATTACTTAGGAATACAACGAAAAGGACGGTACGATAAGGAAAGAGGAGATTTAGAAATTATAATAATTATAATTTATAAATTATAAGTATTATAAATATTAGAAGTTAGCTTAGTAAAAAGGCTATTACTTTTAAAAAGATTTTTTCACGGCCTTTTACTAAAGTTACGATTATTATAATAAAAAAAGAATATTTTAAAGGGCTACTAAAAAGCTTTTTTTTTTATTACTAGCTCTTAATATAAAAATTACTAATTTTAAAGAAATAGGAAATAGATTATTAACTAATAATAATTTATTTAATAAACGTATAGGCCTCTCGGGTTTTAATCTAAAAAAAAACGCTATATAATCGAGACGTTATTAAGCTACTTATAAATCTATTTTTAATATTAATTAAATAAGTAATTAGAAAAAGATTATTTAAATAGTATTTTATTAAG
Source organism: Colletotrichum cuscutae (assembly GCA_030869315.1). NCBI lineage: Eukaryota > Fungi > Ascomycota > Sordariomycetes > Glomerellales > Glomerellaceae > Colletotrichum > Colletotrichum cuscutae. Next base: position 260,061 of record MPDP01000317.1, read on the forward strand.
GGGACTAAGAGTAAATAGTAACGAGGCTTAGTACGAGGAAATAAAAAGAAATAAAAAAGTCCTAGACTTTAATAAATCTAATAACTAATAATAATATACTATTACTAAGGTTAATAAGTAGCTCTAAAATAACTTTATTAAGATTAAATACGCTAATTATTATAAACCGAAGTATAAGTTAAGGAACGATAAAAAGCGAGTTAATATATAATTAGAGGAGAGGAATTTTTATATTATATAAATAAATAGAGATCTAACTATAATACTAAAAAAGGTAAGCGTATAAAGATTTTAATAACCCTAATAATAAGTAAATCGACGTAATATTAGTCTATTTTATAGAAATCTATACTTAAAAAGGGCTCGAGGGGTAACCCTTATTTTATAAAATCGCTAATAACCTAAGTTACTAAAAGGATAAGTAGTTCGTAAGTACTAATCCGAACGTAATAAAGAGGGTTATTAGATTCTTGTATTATTAAGGTGTTTTATTAGCCTAAGTAATTAGATAAAGAGCTTATAAAACGCTCGCTATTATAATTATTACTAACGAATTTATACTATAGGATTAGAATTAAGTTAACTAAGTAATAACAAAATACAACGACTTTAATAAAAAGGTAAACTAACCGGAATTTTTATTAAGAATTACTAATAGTAATATATTAGCGCTTATTATAATAAGGGTTATAGAGATTATATAAGAAGAGCGGTTATTAATAATTTTGATAATTTTAATAACTAGCTTAGTAATATTATTAATACGTAGCTTACTACTTATTAATTAAAAAGGGATATAATTAATTACGTAAAGTTAATATAACTATTTTAATTTATGAAAAATACGTAAAGAGACTAACTTAATAGTCGCTATTATAAAATAATTTACTAACTTTATAAAGATCTTTTTTAAAAAGAAATTATATTTAAAAAGGAAATACGAGGTTCTATAGGAAACCCGTATAGTGTTCTATAAGTATTACGAAAAAGTCGGAATCTAAGAGTAATAATATTACTTAGTAATTAACGTCGTACTAATTAATAAGGCTATAGATTATGATTATAAAATAGTATATACTATTAATTAAACCGACTTTTTAAGCATAGTTAACGTAATTCGAAGTCGCTTTAAGATTTAAAATAAGAGTTTAGAGCTCTTATTCGAGCTAAGGGTATTATTATTTAGGTTTATAATTAGAACGATAAAAAGAAAATTAAAGCTAGAGATTTTTAAAAAACTTATTAATCGTATTAATAAGTTAGTAAAAACGTAGCTAAATAAGGAGATAAATAAGTAAAAAGTTAGGTATTTTTATATTATTATATAGAGAGTCTTAGAAGCGAGGATAATTTTATACTAATTTTATAAGTATTATAAAACCCTCTACTCGAGGCTAAGAGCTAGTTTTAATATTAAGATTAGAATACTTTACTAAGCGTACTTATAATTATATAACGGCCCTTATTAATAATACTAAGTCGATCGTATATATAAAAATAAGGGGAGAGATACTAAGTACGGTAACTGCTAAGCTAGAGGAATAGACTTTTTAACTAGCCGCTAGTTAGATCTAAGATAAAAATAATAAAAAGGGAAGTATTTTATATATAAAAAGGACGGCTATAAGTTAAGTAATTATTCTAAAGAAGAACGTACTAAATTATATAAATAATATAAAAAGTTGAGAGTAATAAATAGTAAAACTAACCCTTATTAATTTAATTAGTTCCTCGTTATTTATAAGGGTAGATCTAGAGGTATAGAACTTAATAAAAGTAAAATTAGCGGCCTAGAGGATTTATATATAATAGGAAGTTCGGAAAATAAAAAAGATCTTACTTCTTATACTAATAAATTAAATTATAACGAAACTAATAAGATTAACTACTTTTTTTTTACTTTATTAACTTCTAGAGGATATATAAAGCTAAACGAATAAAAAGTAATAGAAGCTCTTAATAAATAGGCTTTTATTTACAGATAGTAAGAGAAGATCCCCTAGATAATAGATATAAATAAATAAACGGACCTAATAGTACCGATTTTTATTTTATTAATATTTAATAGAAAATAGGTACTTCTTTCGATATTTAAAGAGAAATATAGTACTAAGTAATTTTAAAAGTATTTAAAAAGGTCCTTTTTATACCTCCCCTATTATTTAAACGCTAAGCTTATATAAATATTTCATACTAGCGAACGATACGGCCTAGATATTTTTTAGGGGATTATTCCGGATATAGGGGTATTATAATAGTTAATTAGAAATAAAAGGTAATTCTACGTACTTTGAAAAATATCCTTAGTTATGTTAAATATATTAATGATAGAGATTACGAGGATTAGATTCGGCCTAAGTAAAGAAATATATACCCTAGGTATAGTAAAGGTTAATATATACTTAAGTATAATAGGTTTTTATATCCTACCTTTTAATATACTATTTTTATTATATTTAAAAAATATAAACTAGTTAAGTATCGTATTTAATAATATAAGGGATAGATTATTAAATAATAAGTAGTTTATACTTATTAAAAAGTAATAGGGGTATACGTTTATAAGGCTCGAATTAAATATTAAATTTATTAACTATTTTATAAAAAGAGAGCTTAAATAATTATATAAGCACTTTAGCTACTTATTAATTATAACGCTATATAACCTCTTTAAATAACCGGGGAATAATATAAAAATAAGAGTTCTAAAGTACTTAATAAGGATATATTATTAGTACTAAATAAACGCTTAGAGCCCGCGTAAATTTAAGTTTAAATTATATAACGAGCTTAATTTTAACTAGGAGATCGTTATTAATATTCTTTATTTAAATAACTATTTAGTATTATATATTATTAATAAGGCTATATTATTTTAAAGAGGTTAATTCTTTAAGAACTTATTTATTAAAACTATTTAGTTAATATTTAAGAGAGCGTAAATTAATATATACTAAGGGCTATTAAACGGGATTAGAACTAATATAAGTACTAGTTCTAAGTTAGCGGAGTTTAGGAATAATATTATTACGTATAGTATATAGCTAAAAACCGTATTTATTAAGGTATATTATAGTATTAATAAAATAAAAAGGGCCTATTAGTAGTTAAAAAGAGTTTTTAAAATTATCTATAACGAGTACCTTAATATTATAAATAAAAAGTATTTTTAAATAGTATTTAAGTACTATAATAATATTATAAGGCCGAAAGGACTAGTTCTAACGCTTCTTATATTTAGAGTATACCTAAGGACAATAATAGCTTTATTATTATTACTAAACGTAGCTTAGCGAGCTTAGGTAATTAATAAAGTAATAAAAGTATTTTAAAAAACGAATATAAAGCGCTAAATTAATAAGGCTATTACTACTTATAATAGGTTAAATATAAGCCCTAACCTTAATATATTACTAAATTTAAATACTAAGGTCTAAAAAAAAATTACTAAATAGTAGTTAAGCTTATATAAATTAATCTTAGTTAACGAACGTTTATATATTATTATTAAAGATCGAGACTAATTATTTAAAGTATTAATTACGGTAGTATAACTATATTATACTAATCTTAATAAGGAGATATTAGCTTAATAAAAAGAAAAAGAGCTAGGGGAATCCCCTTAATAATATAAAGAGGAGTAAGAGATTATTTTTAATAAAAATATAATAATAAAATAAATAAATAATAATAGTAAAAAAGAGGTAATATATATATTACTAAGATATATAGGAAGACCTAAACAAAGGGTACTATTTTAATAATTTATTATTAATAATATTATAATTAGTATATTTTATATAATAAAAGAGAAGGCCGATTTTATACTCATAACTTAACTATAAAAGGACAGTATAATAATAATAACTAAGAGACTTTTTAAAAGATTAAACTTAATAAAAGTAGAGATATTATATAATCGAGGGGTTTATTAATTTATTTTTTATAATTTAATTAAATATGCGAATTTACGTATTTTTAAATTACGTATAGTTCGGGAAATAAAAGAGAAGGGTACTTTATAGCTATATAAGAAATTAAGGTATATTATATAAGAGTATAGTAATATTAAAAAAGCGATACTATTTACTTAATTACTTATAGTTTAACGTTATAATTAGCGCCTTATAATAGTACTAATAGTATTACTATAATAAAAAGGATATTAAATCTAGAGTTATAATATTATATAAGCGTATACTTAATTAGTAACTAGGCTTATAAAGAAGATCCTCGCTTACTTTTTAAAAAAGATAATTAGTAAGTACTTAGAAAGTATAGTTATTAAAGTACTTAAGCCGTTATATAGCTTTACTAAATCGGGTACTTATTAATAAGTAACGTACTATAACTTTTATATTAACTAATTATTAATAGTTATATTAATTTACAATCCTTATTTCTTAATCTTTATATACGTAAACGACCCTTTTAATATTATAAGAATATAAATAGATAATACTTTAAGTTTATTAAATATGAAGTTTATAAAAAAAGAAAATAAAAAGCTCTATAAAGCTAAATTTATAACTAAATTAAAAGAGATCCTAACGTTAGAATTCTTATTAACGTTTAATAAAAGGATTTTAATAATTAAGGGAGATAATATAATATTTTAATAAAAAGGGTAAAATAAAAAGATTACTCTCGTTAACTCGAAATCCCTTAACTATAAAAAGTAATATAGAGCTAAGCTCGCTCGAGGGGTATATATTATAAGTATTTATTAGCCCGAGGCTATTTTTAACTATACTAAAGCTACGTAGGTTACTAAACTTATAAAGAGTAATTTTAATATTCTTAATTAATAACTATAATAATAACGAGAATATCGTAACCGAGGTCTTATTTATTAAGCTATTAAACTTATTTTAGCGAGGCTCTACGTATTTATTAACGGATTATTCGTAAATAATAATAACTTAATTTTATAATTAAGATATATTATTATTCTTATTAATAAGAAGCTTAGTAAGGACGAATTTATAATTTAAAATAATATAGTTTACTATTTATTAATAAAGAGTAAGAGAGTAATATATAGTATACTTATGTCTAAAGTTTATAATATAGTTAATAGCGTTAACCTTATTTATACGATTTTTATTATATTTAAAAGGATTATAAATTAACTTAACTTTTTTACGGTCCTTACGATCGTTTATATTAATTCGTATTTATTAAATAAATACTTTATTAAGCTAGGTATTACGAAAAGAAAAAAGGCTTATAATAAATATTATAGCCCTTAGGTAGTCGTACGAATAACGAGAGATCCTCGAGATCTATTAGATTAATAATAATAATAACCTTACTAACGCTTTTATAAAAATAGTACTTAATAAGGTATTAGAGTAATTCGTTAGTAAAAAAAAGGTAATTATATAAATAGAGGGATAGGTTATATAAAAAAAAATAAAAAAAAGGAGTAAAAAAAGACGACTTAGTAAACGGGCCCGAGGGCGAAATAAATTTTTAATTATAGTAATAGTAGTAATAGTAATTAAATCGATAAAAAAAGAGAAAGTTAGTATCGGATTAGAAGTTTAATTTAACTTTAGTATATAGTCGAGGCTACGTAGGGGCTAACGAGGGGCCCTATTTACGATTATTATAAACTACTTAACTTATAATTAAAACCTCTTTTTTATACTTTACGTAATATATTAGAATAGTTTAATTAACTTACTTTATTAACTTACGGTTCGAACTAATTAACTAATATCCCTATAATAGGGATACTAATAATAATACTAAATATAGAAGTTAATTTATAACTAATTTACCCCTCGCTTATAACTCTATATATAAACCGATTTATTTTATAATTCTTTTTATAAATAAATTCTTATATATTAGTATTTCGGTTTTTATTTTAAGCGGACCTTTTTATAATAATATAAGTAATTAAGTACGCTTTTTTTAAATATAAATTTATCTAAGGGGGTATATCGTAATAGCTTTAACTATTTATAATTTTATTATACGTTATATAACCTCAGTTATATAATTACCAAGGCCCACTTTATTTATACCCTCTATATTAGAGCGAGCTTCGTACCTATTTCCTTTTTCTAATAGATAACTGTTCCCTTATTTACGTCGATGCTCCTTTTGTGACTATATGACAGAAGGCATATACCATCCCTCTCCTCTTCGAGCTAGGCCATGATTGGGCTTATGGAGGAGGCGTCGAGTGGGCCGGGATCCTAGTCGAGAGACTGAACAAGATGAAGCTCGGCGAATACATGAAGACCAACATCTTCGAGCCTCTAGAAATGACCAGTACAACATTCCATCCTGACAGAGATTCTACAATCAAGGCGAGACTGGTTGAGACGAGTACGAGAATCTTGGATGGCACACTCGCGCCCATGGAAGGCCCTTACCCCGCTGTCACGGAGGACGACAGTGGAGCTATGGGCCTCGTCTCGAGTGTACCGGACATCACCAAGTTGACAACTGACCTTCTTCAAATTAAGCCGATGATTCTCGGCGAAGAGTCTTTGAAGGAGTTGTTCTCGCCACAGGTCAGCGCCGACTCGTCATCCGCTGGGATGCTCGCTTATGGTGCAGTAAGTCTGCCATGAAATCATCACGTCGAGATGAGATACTAACAAATTTCAAGATGATGTACGGCCGGCTGACTGGAGAGGAGTATGATCCTTCAAAGGTTGCTCAAGCTCCAGGAGCTTACTTCATCAAGGATGACACTAGGATCCTGCCCGGCGGGACACTCGTCATGACAGGAATTCCGAACCTGGTCTGGTTTGTGAACCGCGAGAAGGGCATAGGCGGCTTCTACGCGAGCGCTATCATGCCGCCCGATGACGCCAAAAGCACAGAGTTGATACAAGGGTTTCTCGAGGATGTTTTCAGCGGAAAATAAGGGTCAATACCATTTCGTTACGTTCAGATCCTCCAGGCAGCCACGATGTACATTTATCAAGATCTTGTGCAGCGTATTGAAATTATGCAGTAATTTTCTCTGAGAGTGCGAGAAGATCGGCGCGCCGTTCATTTCAACCCCTGGATTCAGCTGCTCGTTAGCGCCATCAGAAGACCCTTGCTGGCATAACCGCAGAGCAGCTACGGAGTAGTGTTCCTCGAATTGGCCTTTATTGGTTAAGACTCGGATGAAAGACACATCCCAAGGAAGCAAAAGAAAGCACAGGATGCAGCCTTCTTGTTTCCCATACTGACTCTTTCTGCTCTAGCTTCTGAACCAAAACCACCGGGTGAGCCGAGGAGGAACCGCTATCACACAAAAGACCCATGATTCCAGGTGTGCTGGTCACACTAATCGAATGATCACTAATACACATATTTCGCAGTGAGATGCTCTCAAGTCAGCAACGGGGATAGTTCGCCATATTGCAAAGATATTGTGCATGCCCATGCCCATTGTAACAGAATGCAGACTCAGATTGGATGTCATCCTTTGTTAGCATCTGTACAAACCTCCTACATGCATCACAAAATGAAGAACGCGCCAAATTTGGCGAGTCATGTCCCGGGAGAACATTGCTGGGTGCAACAATCCTCAAAATCCATACTCAATTTGACGTCACTAGTACGAGCAGCAGCACTATTCATCCGACTCGAACTAGTCCCGATCTTCCTTAGATTTATGGCTATACCCAAAAGATGTTCCCTTTGTTCGGGAGCTAACGCCAGAACCTAGGTCCCCGCAGACGCTCCATGCTTGCCCTCCCTTCAGTGTGTCCCTTCTCTGCCCATTCCGTCAGAAATTCTCTATCACGAAAGGAACATCACAGCCAGAAGCACTTGAAGTAGATCAAAATGGCCGAAACGACGACATTACCACATATCTCAAGCCTAGTTCAGCCTGCAATACGAACAGTGGTGTCTAGCGAGGACAACTGGAAGGGCAAGACGAGCCCTGCGGAGAGACGGAAGATCCAGAACAGGCTCAATCAGCGAACGTGGAGTAAGCCGCGCACCCACCTCATGCAACCTGCTTACGCCCGCCTTTGATTGCCCATCATTTGATGGAATTTTCGACCACATCTCGTCCAGTGACATGTGCTTACTCGTCTACTTTCGCGACAGGACAACGAAGAAAAGCTGAAAAGCAACAGCAGCGCCAGGCGACGACCCGACAGTCCGGTACGGACGAAAGGAAACCCTCGTCCCTTCCCTCGTCCAGCAGCAGCCTGTCGCCGCCATCCTCCATCGTAGCAAGCTCGAAGTGGGCAGCAGCATTACCAGCCGCCTCCGTGGCCAATGATAATGTCACGACGACCTACGTGACGGTGGGAATGTCTCGGCAGGGCCTTTGCAAGTCGAAAACGAGCTCTCAGAGAAGCGCCAAGTATACGACGCTGATGGCCTTGAAGTACATCGGACGGCAACGACAAATTGCAGACATTCGAGACGAGGACTTGGACGACATATATCAGCTGTTCCTACAGCACGCGCATGAGAGTAGAAGGAGCCTGAACCCGGATCCAATGTCGGATTCCCTAATACCGCTTGTGCAATTCAATTTGTTCCGCGGCTTGATGGAGAACATGAGAACGTTGGGTATCACTATGCCCATGATCTGTGACGACGACTGCGTGTCTCCCTTTGGAAGCGACCCTATGTACAATGTCAACACCGCTTGGAATGTCCCGTACTTTTTGAAGCCGACGGAGACGCAGCTGACAACTATACACCACCCCTGGCTTGACTTTTTGCCCCTACCGAGGATGCGGGATAACTTGATCAAGGCTGGGGATGACTGGGACGACGAGGCGCTGTGTCTAGACATGGTAGGCGACGGAGATGCGCCATCTGGAAAAGGAGGCATGATTCTGTGGGGAGAACCATGGGATCCCAATAGCTGGGAGGTCACAGAGGACTTTGTCGAGAAGTGGCGGTGGATCCTTGAAGGCTGCGAGGAGATTATCAGGTCTTCTAATTACTGGAGGGCAAAACGAGGCGAAAAGAGGATGAGGGTGAGAATATGAAGACCAAATTGCTCCCATGGCCATAACTACATCAGCGCCATGTCCCACGATTGATTGACTCTTTTGATCCAGGTGCCTGTGAGTTGGCCGCGTCATTGGCAGTAGTTACAATCAGGTGGAATGAGACAAGGCGTCCGACCAATCCTTGACTTTCCACGAGGCGCTTGCAGATGATCCGGCAAGCCGGTGACGCGAAGGCCGGGCGGCATTGAGCTCACTCCGCCCGATGCACTACGCGCTAGAGCCATCTTGCAAACTACATGTTCATAATCCCCTGTAATCCTCCATGCAGTCCTTGGTTCGACTCAACTTCGGGAGGTGGGGGACCAGTCGCCAGTGTTATCAGTATTCCTCGCTCCAGCATCGAGGTCAGCAAAGAATCAGAACTATCTTCAAAGACAGCATTGCTGCCCATGTCGATCCATCAAGAGCACCACAGCGGCGGGTATTCTCCGAGTCCTCGACTGCCAGGGTATTGCCAACCTCCCAGGAAACAATAGCGAGCCATCTGCGCAATTGCGACATTGACAAATGGGGCTGGGTGATATACCGCACCACATATAGAGACTGTCGGATTAGAAGTCCAATTCGACCTCGGCTTACGGCAGCCAGCGCAGGGACCAACTACGGCCCCTATTTACGATATTCGTGGCCTGCCCAACCTACCGTTAGAACCTCCCTTTTCTATATATGTAGAAATTTATATAGTTTAATTAATCTCTTTATTAACCCTTAGTTCGAACTAATTATCCTATAATAGGGATACTAATACTAATTAATAATTAAATTCTACTATTATAGATTAATAAAGTATCTCGCTATATAAAAAAACGACCTCCTAATACTATATAAGATAGGAGATTCGTACTAATTAACCTTATAAAAATAAATAAAAAAGGGGTAATATTCGAATACTATGCGGAATTAAGTAATTATAGTTTTTTACTACTTACGAAAGGTCGACGTTTATTATATTAAAATACGCTAATTAATAAAACCGCTTATATAGTTACTATTTTACTACTATTTTAAATAGCCTTTTTATTAATATAACCTTTACACGGCCGGCCTATAAGTTAAATTAATAAAAAGAGATACTTATATAACGACTACTTACCTAATTAATTAGTATAACGAACGAGCTTAATAATATAATATAAAAGAGTACTATATAATTAAAAAAAGGGATCCCTAAGTATAAATATTCTTAATAAACGTAATAAGAACTTATATAAGAATTATAAAACTAAGAGATCTATAGTATATAAAAGGGTTTATTATAATAAGAATTTTATAAATATAAAAAAGCCCGCGATCTAAATAATCTTCTTATAGCCTTATTAACTACTCCCCGGGTATTACTTAAAAATATAATATAAAGAACGGTTTAATAAAAGAGAAGGGGATTTAAAGGTCTTAATAGCCTCGAGCTATAAGTATTATAAGTATTAGAGATTAGCTTAAGAAAAAAAGTAGCTATATAAAAGAGGTAAAGAAAGTTACTAATTTAAAGAGGCTAAGCGACCTCTTACTAGAGTTAGGCTAAGGAAAAAAAAGAGAATCCTCTAGAAGGCCGTTAAAAAGCTCTTTTTTTATATTACTAGCTCTTAGTACGAGATTACTAATTTTAAAAAATTAACTAAATAATAAAAAGGATTATTAATAAGTAATAATTACTAAATTAGCGTAATTAAATTATAAAAAAAACTACCTAGGAAACTATAAAAAAGGGTACTAAGAGGCTATTAAAAAAAGATCTCTAAGGTATCTAACTTTACTAAGTATAAGTAATAGGTAATATCTTTAATAAGTCCTCTTTAAAATCCGCGATTTTATAAAAAAGAGGGTTTAACTTCGCTAACCGTACTTAATAACCTATTTAGCTCTTTTACGGGCTACCCGGCGTCTATTTCTAACTATTATTACGGAATACTGCCCTAAAAAAAGTAAGTTAAGAGAGGAAGTAATTTAGAGATTACGTAAAGTACGAGGCTTAAGAGATTAAGAGTATATAGAATAGTAGAAATTAGTAATTAATAAAGATCCTAAGACTAATTACTTCGTCTTTTTATAATAATATAAACGTCTACCGCTATTATTAAAAAAGGGATTATTAAAATCTACTCTTTTATACTAAATAAAAAGGGTAGCCTTAATAAGTATAATATTTAGCGATTTAAAAAGTTAATAATAGTTACTAAAGATAATAAAAACGAGAGTAGTAGCGAGATAGTAAGAGAAAGTAGGAATTACTTAAACTCTGATAAATTCGTTAAGTAATAAAAGTACTAGTTTATTATAACTAGCGTATAGGTTAGATATATCCTTATTAAAATTAAATACGCTAGCGATTATTAATATAAGTATAAACTAGAGTACGACCCTTAGCAAGTTAAGGTAAAAAAAAAGAGAAAAAAACCCGATTTTAAATAAAATCCCGATCCTTTAGAAGTAAGTAAATATTAACCCGGATTATTAAGGGACGTAGATATATAGAATTGCGGATTAACTTAATAATAAGTAAATTAACGTAGTATTAATCTATTTAACTAAGGTTTATAAAAAGAAGGGGCTATAGGAGTAACCCCTATTTTATAAAATTATAAATAACCTTAGCTATTAGCTAGATAAATAGTTCGTAAGTATAAGCCTAGGAATTATAAAAATAGTTAATAAAATCTTTTATAAGCGAGGGGTATTATTAACGTAATTATAATTATAAAAACCTTATAAAATCCTAGTAGCGACGATTATAGAGGAGGAATTCGTACTATAGACCTAAGCATAAGTTAATAAGGTATATAATCGCTTTAATAAATTTAAAAAAAAGTAAACGACCCGGATTTCCTTTTTATAATTACTAATAGTAATTTATTATTATAAAAGGATATATAAAAGTAAAATATAGTACTAAACGTACGATAATTAATAATTCCGCTTATTTCGATCTATAGCTCGTTACCGCTACTAATACGAAATTCAGTACTAATAAACTAATAAAAAAGGAAGTAAACTACTCGAAGTTATTAATAATACGTAACGACATAGGAATTATATATAAATACTAAAAGTTTAGTAATAAATACGAGGTAATTTATAAACCTTAAAAAGATCTTTTTTAAAGAGAAATTATACTCTAGAGGGAAGTACGAGGTTTTATAAAAAACCTCAATAATATTTTACGATTATTATAAAAAAGTCGGGATTAGGGAATACTAATACTATTTAGTAATTAATATCGTACTCATAAGTAAAGCCTCTAATTATTATTATAAAGCGGTGCGTAATCTTAATTAAAACGGCTTTTTTAGTATTATTAACGTAATCCGAAGCTACTTCGAAACTTATAATAAGAATCTAGAGCTTTTATTTAAGTTATAAGTAATTTTTTTGATATTTATAACTAGGATAATAGAGGGTAAATTACGAGTAGAAATTCTTAAAGAGCTTATTAATCGAGTTAATAAACTAGTAAAGACCTAGCTAAATAAGGGGACTAACGAGCGAAAAGTTAGATATTTATATACTATAGTTTAACGCATACTAAAAGTAAAAATAACCTTATACTAAATACTTAAAAACTATAAAACGCTCTATTTAAAGCTAAGATTTAGCTTTAATATTAAAATAGGAATATTATACTAAACCTACTTCTAAGTATATAATAGCCCTTATTAATAATATTTAGTTAATCGGATATGTAATAAGAAAAGAAAAGAAGCTAGGTATAGTAATTATTAATAAAGAGGCCGAGATTTATTAAATAAGTAGAGATTTAATTTATTAATAGGGTAATAAAAAAATAGTACTTTATTTATAAAAAGGATAGATATTAGTTAAGTAACTATTTTAAAAAAAAGCGTACTAAATTATATAAAAAGTATAAAAAGTCGAGGATAATAAATAGTAAAACTAGCCCTTATTAATTTAACTAATTCCTCGTTATATATAAGGGTAGATCTGGGGATATAGAACCTAGTAAAAGTAACTAACTTAGCGGCCTAAAGTATTCGTACTTAATAAGAAATTTAAAAAATAAGGAAGATCTTACCCCCTATATTAACGAATTAAATTATAACGAAATTAATAAGATTAATTACTCTTTTTTTACCCCGTTAACCTTGGGAGGATATATAAGGCTAAATAAATAAAAAGTAGTAAAAGCTCTTAATAAATAAGCTTTTATTTATAAATAGTAAGAGAAGGTCCTTTAGATAATAAGTACGGAAGTAAATAAAAGGACGAATTTAATAGTATAGAATTTTATTTTTTTAATACTTAAAGAGAAGAAATATAGTACTAAGTAATTCTAAGGGTAGCTAGAGGGGTCCTTTTTATACTATTTAAATTACTTAAACGCTAAGCTTATATAAGTATTTTACACGAGTAAAAGGTATAGCCTAAATAATTTTTATAAAATTATTCTAAATACTAAAGTATTATAATAGTTAATAAAAGGAAAAGGGTAATTCTAGGTTTTATAGAAAATCGCGCTAGTAACGCTTAATACGTTAACGGCGGGTATTATAAGAATTAGCTTTAGCCTAGGTAAGGAAATTATTACCCTAAGTACGGTAGAAGTTAAGACGTACTTTAAAATAATAACTTTTTATATTTTGCTCGTTAATACCTTATTTTTCTTATATTTAAAAAACATAGACCGACTAGGTATTATATTTAATAATACGGGGGATAGAATTTTTAATAGTAAATACTTTGAGATAGTTAAATAATAATAGAGGTACGTATTTATAAAGCTTATTAATAATACGAAGTTAATTAATTACTTAATGGAAAATAAGCTCTAATAACTATACTAAAGGTTTAGCTACTTATTAGTCGCGAGGCTATATAACTTTTTAAAATAATTAAATAATAATAATATTAAAATAGGGGTACTAGAGTAGTTAACGAAAATATATTACTAATACTAAATAAATACGCAGAGCTTACGTAGATTTAAATTTAAATTACGTAATAAGCTTAATTTTAATTAAGAAATCGTTATTAATATTTTCTATTTAAATAGTTAACCGGTCCTATATATAATTAACGAAGCGATATTATTTTAAATAAGGTAATTCTTATAAGATCTATAAATAAAGATAGTATAAGTAATTTTATAAAAAAGCTAGATTAATATATACTAGGGACCGCTAGACGGTATTAGGACCGACGCTAGTACTAGTTTTAAGTTAGTAAAATTTAAGGAAAATGCGGTAGCCTATGGTATATAGCTAAAAATAGTACTTATTAAAGCGTACTATAATATTAGAAAAGTAAAAAGGGTATATTAGTAACTAAAAAAGGTATTTAGAATTATTAAAGAAGAAAATCCCGATTTTATTAATAAAGAATACCTCTAAATAGTACTTAAATATTATAATAATACTATAGGGCCTAACGGGCTTATACCGATGCTTTTAGTATTTAGAGTATATTTAAAAATAACTTTAGCCTCGTTATTATTACTAAATATAAGCTAACGAGCCCGAGTAGTTAAGAAAGTAATACGGGCGCTATATAAAATAAGTATAAAAAAGTAGATTAACGAGGTAATTATTATATATAATAGGCTTAATATAAGGGCTAATTTAGATATATTACTAAATTCGGATATATAAGTATAGTATAAAACTACTTAATAATAGGCTAGGCTATATAAAATGATTTTTATTAATAAGCGTTCTTACGTAGTTATAAAAAATTACGACTAGTTATTCGAAGTATTAATTATAATAATTAGGCTATATTATATAAATCTTAACGAGGTAATTTCTAATTTATAAGAGGAAGAATAGCTAGGGGAAACTATATAACCCGTAATAGAGGTATAGGAAATTACTTTTAATAAAATCGTTATAGTAATATTAATAAATAACGAGGAAGAGGAGATTACTAAAAGGGTACTAATATTACTAATAAGATATTATAAAAGATTATAATAGTAAGCTATAACATAGTAATTTATTATTAATAACGAGGTAATTAATACTCTTTATATAGTAAAAAAAAAAGCCGATTTCGAGCTAGTAGTTAAACTATATCAAGAAGGCGTAATTATAACTATTAAAAAGCTATATAAGGAATTAGACCTTATTAAAGTAGATACTCTTTACGATCGAGGGGTCTATCGATTTATTTTTTATAACTTAGAAAAGTATATAAACCTCTGTATATTTAAATTACGAATAGTTCGTAAAATTAAAAGAAAAAGAATACCCTAATTATATAAGAAATCTAGGTACGTAATTTAGAGATATAGTAATATTAAAAAGGCGACGCTACTTATATAATCGCTTATAGTATAGTACTATAACTAACGATTAATAATAGTATTAATAGTATTATTACGGAAGAAGGAATACGAGATTTAGAGCTATGATATTACCTAGGCCTATACTTAATTAGCTATAGGGCTTATAAAGAAAATCCTAGCCTACTTACCGAAGGAAATAGCTACTAAGTACCTAGAAAGTACGATTATCGAAGTACTTAAACTACTATATAGGCTCGTAGAATTAGGTACTTATTAGTAAGCTATATATTACGATTTTTATATTAATTAATTATTAATAACTATATTTATATACGATTTATATTTACTAGTTTCTAAGTACGTAGGCGACTAATTTAGAATTATTAAAATATAAACCGACGGTATATTAGGCTTATTTAATATTAACTTTATAAAAAAGGAGGATAAGAAGCTTTAAAAAGTAAGCTTTATAACGAAGCTAAAAGAGGTCCTTATAATAAATAATTTATTAGCGTTTAATAATAAGATTTTTATAATTAAAAAGGAAACCGTTATTTTTTAATAAAAGGGGTAAAATAAGAAAATTAACCTCGTAAATCCGAATATAATTAATATTAAAAAGCGTTATAAGGCTAAGTTTATATAAGGGGTATATATTATAAGTATATACTAGCCCGAGGCGACTTTTAACTATACTAAAGTAATATAAGCTATAGAACTAAGCGAACGAGACGTCGAGGTACTTAATAAGTAGCTTAAGTAGTAGTAATCGAATCTCGATCGAGGCCTTATTTATTACTTAATTAACTTTATAATTAATAAGCTCTATATTTTTATAAATAGGTTTTCTATAAATAATAACGATCTTATTTCGTAATTAGAGTATATTATTATTTTAGCTAACGAGAGTATAGGTAAGAGTAATTTTATAATATAAGGTAATATAATCTATTACTTATTAATTAAAAATAAGAGGGTAACGCGAAGTATACTTACGTTAGAAGTTTATAATATAGTTAATAATATTAACCTCGCTTATACGATTTTAATAACGCTAAGGAAGATTACTAATTAACTTAACTTTTTATTAATCTTAATAATTATTTATACCGATTCTTATTTACTATATAAATACTTTATTAAATTAGGGATTATAAAAAAAAAGAGGCTTATAATTAATATTATAGTCCTTAAGTAATCATATAAAAAGCGCAAGATCCTCGAAATCCGTTAGATTAATAATAATAATAACCTTACTAATACTTTTATAAAAGTAGTACTTAATAAGGGGTTAAAATAATTCGTAAGTAATAACTAAGTTAATATATAAATAGAGGGATAGGTTATATAAAAAGAGTAGAAAAAAAGAGGAAAAGGAGATGACTTAGTAAACGGGCTTAAGGTCGAATTATACCTCTAACTATAGTATTAGTTAAAATTAATAAAAGAAAGAGAAAGTTAGTATTAGATTAAAAGTTTAATTCGACCTTAGCTTATAATAGCTAGTATAAGGACTAACTACGGCCCTTATTTACGATATTCGTAGCCTACCTAACCTACGGTTAGAACCTCCCTTTTCTATATATATAGAAATTTATATAGTTTAGTTAATCTCTTCGTTAACCCTTGGTTCGAACTAATTACCCTGTAATAGGGATACTAACAGAGACGATGAAGCTTGGGAACGTTGCAAAGAGATCATTACCTACCGTACGCGCCGCAACATCGCAGACTCGGATGCACCAGGCATTGCAAAGAATCTGGAGTTGACTTTTTTTGACGACAAATTCTTGTTTGATGGGGCCTCAAAGCATCAGCTCCGATCGCATTTTCGCACTTGGTCCCTGGACGCATTTCAATCGGAGAACCCAGGAACACAAGATGTGAGCGGAGACCTAGGATATTGGATACAAGGTTGTGGCGTCCCTCGATATGTGTACTTCTTCCAGGTAGACCTGGAGTCCCTCCGGAGTATCGTGTTCGAGGCGCCTCAACCGCCTGACTACGATCTTGACTGCGAGAGCCACATCAACTTCATCGACGCCTACTGGAAACCGACAAGAGAATGGGCCGGAATGCTACGACATACAGAGCAAGACGAGATCGATGCTTTCGAGACCGCTCATGAGCCTATCGAGGGGTGCGGAGAGGAGAACGTCGGATGGATGAATGTGTCTACTGAGACGATGGGTTCCGACTGGTATGAGGTATGGCTTGGCAGTATTGGCGGCGATGCCAGCACTTGGTATGTTTTCTACCAACGCCCGCCCAGGAAGGTGTACTGGTAAGAAAGCTGTGAAGAGCTTCGCGAATTCCTTACAACAACCGCAACGTCATCCAGTCTTGTGTACTAGGTAGGGATGAGCACGCTCCGGTAGCAGAGCCATCTTCAAAGAACGGTCCATAAATGACAGGGATCGGCGCCAAGGCGACGAGTTCATCCAAACGCCGCTTCCCTACGTCTTAGGGGGCTTAGGTCGAGGGGGGGGAACCTGACAATACACCTCAATCTCATTCTCAACTTCCTCATGCTCAAGAAGACGCTCGCAAGATGAGCTTTCTTTCCAGGCTCTTTCTAAATCTGAATACTCTATGCTGCCAATGTACGATCACAGCTCGCTCGCTCAATAGAGTGTCTCATTCGCATCGACGATTTCTACCTGTTCGTCGTCTCTCGCCAGCCCTTGGCGGCTACCGCTACGTAGCAAACGACGCGAAAGGTTCTAAGCCTAGGATGGACATACTCTACGAGTCTGAGCTACTAAGGGACGAGACCCAGGACTTTGACAAATGGGGCTGAGTGTTCTACAGGTGTACATACAACGATGATGACGGTTGGGCTCGCTTCAGAGACATCATCAACGATACATCCCGACAGGGCAGCGAGTACTACGAGTATCCGGGAATTCTTGACAAGATGAAGTGGACGTTCTTAGAGGACAGGAAAACGATCTGATGGCGCTTCCACGGCTACGTTGCGCTCTCATTTCTGCGAATGGGTAAAGCAACCAGCACAGGCAGGGAGTTCATTAGAGAAACCGCCCCGAGAGTCCAGCTCTCCCAGCTTAGAGAGCAGTTCTGATATAACGATGCATAATGAATATTTCGTGCAAGTCGACGAAGTATCATTGCGCAGCGTCGTGTACAAGGAGCTGCCGTCGGCCGAAGCCAACCTCTACGTCCGTGGGCACATCAACCTGGTGAGCGCCGACTGGC
Source organism: Colletotrichum cuscutae (assembly GCA_030869315.1). Lineage (NCBI taxonomy): Eukaryota > Fungi > Ascomycota > Sordariomycetes > Glomerellales > Glomerellaceae > Colletotrichum > Colletotrichum cuscutae. Next base: position 278,511 of record MPDP01000317.1, read on the forward strand.
ATCGCGCGTCTGTAGGATTACCACGAAGAGAATATATGTGTCATCGAAGAACACTTCAGCTTCCCAGCCTTCGAGGGATGCACCGGGGAGAACGTCGGCTGGATGAGGCTGGTAGTGAGTGAAGTTGGTCCATCTACCTTTCAGAGGATCGCTCATCCGTGGTACATCGTTTATAAGAGACCTCCCGAAATCGTGTACGGCGTGTAGAGTGGGTGTTATGTAGTGTCCAAGGGTGTATGGAACGTATGTGGAAAACATCGTTGCTCATTATTGTGTACTTGTCGTACAAAAACGGAACCGTAATTGCCGGCCAGCAATTACGCCTTATTTACCACACACCCCCCCAGATTTATAGCTCAGCTAGACATCTACTAGTCTGCTCGCTAACTAGGGACTTACCCACTATCAGCTACTTAGTAGGCGTCTAACGTACTTTTTTACCTAAGAAAAGATTTAACTAGACGGGATTCGAACCCGTAACCTTTAGTATAGTGCTTATATAAGCTAAATTTTTCTAGAGATATACACTAACTAGTAGAGGTAAAGGGCTCATAACTGTCGTACAAAAACGGAACCGTAATTGCCGGCCAGCAATTACGCCTTGTTTACCACAGTACTCGAGTTTTCTTCGTTCAATCAAGCTCCCGCACGTGTAGAAGTTGAGATGCCTAGGTGCGTGAATGATGTGGTCTCCATACATACAGACTCCAACGCCGTTTCGATGGGAATCATAAAACCAACTCCTACTCTGTGATGGCCGTCTAATCCTTGGCACCATCTGTTTCGAACCAACCCTGTTGGTACATCGCCATCCCAAAGCCTGACGCCTGGCTTACCGCCATACACTTGTCCATGATCCACATCTTCGTGTCTTTGTCGGCAAAAGCCGACTTGAGCACGGCTATCATAGGCCAGAACATACACCAAGCATTGAACCCAACGCCCTGTATGGTACAGGCTGAATCTCTGCCATCGAATCCGAATACAATACGGATTTGCTCGCAAACTTGCTCCATCGCCGTCAATCCATGAGGAAGGTTGACGAGCGTCTTCAACTCTTCACGCGTCGGTTCTCCAAGAGCAATTGATAAGCTTAGAATGTACTCGATGAGGTGTAGTCTGATGGTGAGGTAAAGACCTTTCGCTATAGCATCGCTCGCGTCCGATTTACGGCCCAACAAGTGGTTGAAAGAGTTCAGGTCTTCGTCGACAGCGCCGTCAGGTCCGGGTTTATTTCGGGGCCCAGGGGATAAGATTCTGTAGGACGCGGCTGCTTCTAGGTCGCGTATGATGTCGATACCGATCTGGAAGATCTCTGTTACGTGGCTGACGGATGCTCGTTCGGTATCTGCCGATGATAACACTTGCTGGACCATGTGTTTGTAGTCGATAGCTCGAACGAGCAGCGGTTCAACCATGCCGTCTTTCGCCCATGCTGCTTGTTTCAAGCCGACTAGAACTGGTGATCGACCTTCCTGGCCGATGAATATTTCGAGCATCTGAGGTAGATTAGTGACCAGCCGTGACTAGCTTGTCATTACAAGAATACTTACCCCCAGGTGAACCACAAACGCAAGTAGGCCCTTATCGAGTGATGTGGCAACACCCTGTTCTGCTCGATACCTCAAGAGTGCGAGAGAACCTCGACAATGTAATGTTATCTTCCTTGGTGATGTATCCGGCACTATTGCCTTGCAATATGTTAGGGTCTCACGTCGAAAGGTTCATCCTCATCGGTCAACGTCTCCTTTACCAGCCCCACTCAGTGTACTTACCTCGAAGAGGCCGAGAGTGAGTAATGTGTCACGTAATCCGCATCTCACGAAGTGCCCGTCACGTACTAAATCACGTGTCTATCTTAGATACCGTGTATATAGACCTTTTCTTTTTATCTATTGTTACTTAGATAGTTAAGCTACTTTTACTATACTCTATATACCTATTATTACGTACTATAACTTATAATAGTTATAAGCCTAGCTCTTAGTTAAGACCCTATATTATAATAACGTACTTATTAATATAATTTTTATAATCCTTTTAAAATAACTAATATACTCGTACTTATTTTAGCCTAAGCTAAGTTAATTAGCTATAATAATTAGATTAAATAGTTTAATATTTTTTATATTATAAATAAGAGCGTAGGGGTCTAGAAGTACGTTAACCTAAATACTCTAAACTCTAACGTACTCTTTAACCTTTTTATAGCGCTTATTTTATTTTTTAAATTTAGATAATTAGTTTTAACCCGTAATAAAAAAGAGTTACGAGCTTATTAAGTACGTTATAAGGCGTTTAAGTACGACTAAAGAAACTAAGAAATCCTTTACTAAGAGCTTTTAAACCTAACTTTTAATATAACCCCTTTAACCTCTTTAAATATAAATAACTTATAAAACTAAGCCGGGTTTTTTTTATAAAACTAGCTTTATTACTTATTTTATATAACTAAGTTTATTTTTATATTATACTCGTAAAGAGGATTTATATACTTAAGAGTATTTAGAAATAATAAGAGCTCGACGCTAAATATAAATAACTTAAGGCTTAGGAACGTAATATAGTTAATATATATATTAAACTCCTTACTTAGTAGTTAGTAAAATTAATTAATACTACTTTTTATAAATACGTATTTTAAAAAGCTACCGTGGGTAGCTCTAAGTTTAGTATATAACGACTTATTAAATAACAAAAATAAGAACTTTAGCTTTCCGAAGTAGTAATTAGGAATGCGGTTTAAAAAGACTATTACTAAACTCTTAATAAAATAAAGACCGGAGTTAACTTATAATATTAATATAAAGAGTAGTAGTTTACTTATTTTTAAACTAAATTATACGATATTTTAGAAATTAATAAAGAAATTACCGTACTTAACTTCTTAGTTATAATTAAGTTTAAGCTTAACTTTATATAGGGCTAACGTATATATAATACTTTTAGCGAATTAATAGCCTTTAAAACGAATACTAAGACCCTTAAAGAGATTATATATATATATCTAGCCTCGTTACTTAAGATATATATACTAAGTAGCTTTTAGGATAAGGAGGGGCTTATTTTACTTCTATAAGACGCTCTAATATCGGTAATAACGTAAATAATAAAGATAATATTATATACTTTTATAATTATATATACTTATAAAAGCTAACGGCTTATTAAAAGTTAAAATAAGTACTTATAAATTAAAATACTAATAGGTCGCTAATACGAATACTAAAGGGCTAAGTAGAAGAGGTCCTTATTATTATTAAATTAAATAAATAGAAATTATTTTATAGTAAGCTTAAGAAAGTTAGATAGCTAAAGAATAATAGAACTTTTAAAAAACCTAGGTTTTAAAAAAGATCTTCTTACTAATTTAAAACGAGCTTATTAATAAATACTAACGAGGGTTATAGAGTTATTATATTTATAAAGGGTTAAGACTTAGAGGTAAACGTAATCTTTAGTACCCCTATAGGTAATACTTATCCTCTATTTTAAAATATAATAATAAATAGCTATAGAATAATATATCTAATTAATAATAAGAGCTTTTTTAAACCTAAGAGTTACGTACTCTTTAGTAATAATAACTATATTAAATTAGGGACTACTATATTACTTATTATTATACGTAGTACTTATATTATAAAGGGCGTTTTAGACGGCCTTAAGGGGAAGAGAACTTACGACCTAAAGCTTTAAAACGTCGCTTATATCGAGGGATTCTATATTAATATAGTTTTAAAAACTCTACTAAATAAAAGCATACTCTAGTACTATAGTCTAAATTATACTTTATAATAGGGAACGTTTTAGAAAAGTACTATTAAGAAGTAGCTTATTTAAAAAAATAACTTAGTTTTTTTTAAATATAAGCCCTTTTAATCTTACTTTTTTTTATAATCCTTAAGTATATTTTATAAAACTTAGCTAGTATAATATTATTAATTAACTAAAGAAAATTCCGTCGCTCGTATTAACGTACCTATAAAAAGTCTAATAATACGCTCTTATAGTACTTTAGAATAGGTTATTTTAAACCTAATACTCTTTATTAATTACTATATAAGACTCGTAGTATACGTATTAAACCTCTATTATAAGTTAAATATAAAATATATATATTATCTAAGGCTAAGTTAGTAATCTTAAGAGGACTACCCTTAAGAAGAGCTTTATAGCTATAGTACTATATATACTAAGATCTATTCTACTTCGAGCTATTTCTTAGTAAACGATAGTATATACTTATAGCTTTTAATAAATATATTAAGTAACTTAGGGGGTTCTTTTTAAGAATTAAAATAGAAAAAGAAGTGCTTTTTATATTATAGAGCCTCGAGGTAGTAATTTGCTATTAAAAAGGGACTTTAATCTAATTTTTTAAAAATAATAATAAGACCGTCCTCCTAACTATTAATATTAAATATATATATAAGATATAGTATAGCGAGCTAGGGATCGGAATAGAGCTTTTATTTTTATATATAAAAGAACCTATAAGTAATATAAAAAGAGTAAGTTAATTAGTAATTACTAAAGCTTATAAAATACATCTTATTATAAACCTCCTTACGAATCTATAGAACGAAATAGTATTAATAATAATTTTTATTTATAATATCATTCTATAAGAGGCTAATAACGGAGATTTGCTTATTATAATAAAAATTAATTAGTAAAAATAGTATTAATATTAGTAGTAAATAGGTTACTAAGTACGTAATTTTAAATTAATAACCCCGTATTTCGGTAGTCTTTATATATATAGCTATTATATATACTTTTTTTATAAAGATCGTAAGAGGGGTATATATTAAAAGGAGTTTAAAGTGCTTCTCTATAGGTATATAAAATACTTAGTTAGATACGTATTAAAAATATATAACTTATATAGGATCTAGGTACCCATGCTTAAATAAGTATTTATTATAAGGAATGTTAAGTTTAATAAAGAAGTTTTTTATAATCCCGTATACAAGGAGTAAGCTATTATAAGCGAGTAAGTAAATTTAGTAGTCTAAGAGCTATAAAAACTTTTTAATATTATTAATAAGTTAATTTAAGTACTCGGGGAAGTGGATTTGGACTTTAAAAATACTAGTACTTAAAATAACTTTATAGTTAAAGATAGTATTATTATTAAATTTTTAATTATTTAAAACGCTAAGTAATTAATAAGCGTATTATAGGGTGCGGTTAATAAGACTAAAGAGATTATTATAATCTTATTATTATTATTAACTCCTAAAATAACCCCCTTATACAAGCTTAGGGGTAGGGGTAAAGAAGGGGGTATAATAACCAGGTTATTAATAGCTTTATATAATCTACGTTCCTCCCTACGAGCGCTTATATATACTACGGAAGTTCTTAAGTTTTTAATTCTTAATAGCTCTTAATAAAACGCTAGAGCGCGCGGTAAATAAGGTACTAATTATAAAAAAGTAATTCCTAATACTAAAACTAATATTAATAAAGAAGCTTTATAATAAACTTCTAATACTATATAAGAGCAGAGCTTATAAAAACTACTTTATTAAGTACTAAGTAAAGTTCTATTAGGTCCTAGATATTTAAACCGGACCCGTAAACCTCTATAACGTTTTAATAGTAATATTTTTATAATACTCTTATATTCGAATATAAAAAACGGCGATTATTATAACCGCTGCTAGGACTACTTTTTTTTTATTTTTATACTTAATTAGTAAAAAGCTATAGAGAAAAGTAGTAAAAAGGTATAGGGTATAAGGGACTCTCGCGGTACGGTGTTTTAAAAGAACTACTAATACTTATAAAAGTAATATAAAATACCTCCTTTAATTAGGTTAATACGGCCTTAATTAATAAAGTTATAACCGAGAGAAGAGGGTAGTATTAGTTAGATTAAAAAAGTAGAGTTCTTAATCGTTTTATATTATTATATTTAAAAATAAATTATTAAAAAAGCTCTAGTTCGATCTTAAAAAAGTATATATATTTTTAAAATAAAAATCCGCGCTACCGAGCTCCTCTCCTTAATCGGGGCCCTTTTCCTTATATCTTCCTCTAATTAGCTCTCCCGCAGATTCCTATACTTAATTAGTTTTAAAAAAGAACTACTAGGACTAATCGCCCTACCTTATTCTAGTAGTATAAGATATATAATACTTTATTAAATAGTAAAAGGAGTAGTTTATAAGACCTATTTAGAGCGCTCTAGAAGAGTTTAAAAACCCCGACTTATTAAAGTTAACTTATAAAGCTTATTAAAAAAGTTTAGTAATATTAAATATCTTTTATAATAACTATAGAAGCTATTTAAGGATATTATAGATATAGAAATAAAAAAGCTACGAGATATTAGTATATAAAAAGAAGTTAACCGTAATCTTAAATAAGAGAGCTTATTTTTATTAAAATAAGTATATATTTATAAGTATAACGCTAATAACGAGGTTAGCGAGGTAAAAGTACGTATATATATAAGGGGGGATATATAATTACTTAACCTTTTATAAAATACGTACGCTTTAATACTTATTATAAAGGTTTTTAAGCTTATAATAGTAATAGCTACTTAATTTAACCTTAAAGTTAACTAATATAATATTATTAACGTATTCCTTAATACGCTTATTAAAAATAAAAAACTAGTAATTATTAAATTTCTAGAGAGATATAAAGTTATTAATAAAGTAAATAAACTCTAACGCGCTCTATATAGCTTCTAAGACTTAATAATTCTATAATTTTTAACTTTTACTTCTATATTTCGTAATATAAACATAATATATAGCCACAAGGAGATCTATATTTACTAAACCGTAAATAAAAAAGTAATACTAGTATTTTATATCGACGACTTTATTACTTTATATTATTAAAATAATAAAAAAGTAACTTAGAAAATCGTTAATAATATAAAAAAATATATTAACCTTAAGGAGAACGGACTAATTAATTACTTCTTCGGAGTATAGATTATATAAAACCGTACTATTTATAAGATTTACTTTATTTATAATATATATATTAAGTAAGTTACTAAGCGTTTTAACTTTATAAATTTATTATATCTAGCTACCCCTCTTCTTTAAGAGGAGTTTAGACTAAATAAGGGATAAGTAATAAAAAAAAAATAAAGAGCTACTAAGAGAAGGTCGGAAGTATACTTTATATAGCTATTATAATTAGACTAAACGTTACTTTTACTTATTTATAATTATTATAGTTCCTAACTAACCCGAACGTAACTTATATTAAAGTAATTAACTAATATATTTAGTATTTTTATATAATAAGATATTTTACGCTCTACTATAGTAATATACTAAGTACGTAATTATTACTCCTAGTTAAGGATACTAGCTTCGTAAATAACGAGATAATATAATAATTATCTAAGGAATATATAATATTCTTTTTTATTAGCCCTATTCAATAAAAATTAGTATACTAAGCGACGGTTATAACGTTAATTACTAAAGCTAAGCTTTTTTATTTTAAAAAAACTATAAAAGAGACTATAGTTCTAAAGCGCCTTTTTAAAAATATTACTCTTAACCTAGGAGAAGTATAGTTAGTTAATTATAATAATTAGTAAATAATTTAGCTCGTTATAAGAGAAAGAAAAAGAATAGCTACTTAACTTTATTATTTTAATATATAGAATATATAGCTAAGATAAGAGTATACTAGAGGTAGTTTCGAAGTTACTTATATAATAATAAAAAATAGATTAATAAATAGGCTTATTAAAAACTTTTTACGAGCTAAATTTAAATATTTTTATATACTTCTTAACTTTTATAATATATAAGAACTTATTATAAATAGCTAAAGTAATTAAAAATAATTAATTTAAGCTATGCTTAAAAAAACTTAATATTTAAAAATAAATAATACGCGGAACTTAGAGTACGGCCTAGAGACTTAAAAATAAATAAAATAGAACTTTTTTTAGCCTAAAGGCCTAAACTCCTAAAATAGCTTTATTTTATAAGATATATATATATAAAAATAAGACTAGGGCTTATACTTATTATTTAAAATCCCGGTTTAAGAAGTACGAGATTACTAAAACTATAGCGTTAATAATAAAGAGACTAGTTATGCTTATTAAGAATTACGCTTTACGCGCCTCGAAGTTTTTAAAATTATAAGTAATAAGGGTACTAAGGGGGGTAGAAAAATAGAACGACCGTTAGGTTAATAACTTAAAGTACGGGAGCGGGCGGCGTAATAAAAAGTTAGTTATAAATAACTATAATAAACATAATTAATAATATAAATATACTTAAGAGAGGGGGCCGGGGGCGTATAAAAAGGAAGTCCTTTATATAAAAGCTAATATAGTTCTCGTATATTTTAATATTATTATTTATTTAGTAAATAATACTACGGAGCTTAGTAATATTTTATTAAAACTATAGTTAAGAGTACGCTTCTTAATAATAAAAAAGGATAATATACTTATAAAAGAGGGAGCGCTATTTATAATAGCCTTAGTAAGGGCCTAGGTTATTAGTTATAAAATAATCGGTATATTAATATATTACGTAGCTAAATAGCTATTAAAATAGCGTATATATCGGCTACTACTTCTTATAAAATAACGACTATTACCCTTAGGGTCGGTATACTAGAGGGCTATTTAAAAATAAAGTATATACTAAATATCCCGTTCTTTAAGAACCTCTTTTTTAAGCTTTTTAAAAACTAAGTATATATTAAATAGGCCTAGAATAGTAAAAAGAACTATATTTACTAGGGAGAGTACTTTTATTTCTTAGCGTTTTTTTTATTTCTTATTACCCTTTTAAAAAGAGCTAGCTTTATATTTTTTAGAGTTTAAAATAATATTAAATACGAACTCTTAGGTATATAATATATAATATACTTTTTTTAAATAGCTTAACATTTAAACTAAACTTATTTTTATTTTTAAGCTCTAAAGAGGTGATAAGTAAAAGCTTATTAAAACCTTTATTATTACTATTTACTTTATTATTACTTTTATTAATATTATTAATAAGAGCCTCGAACTTAATAAAGTTCTTAATATTTTAATTAGTAATTTTAATATCCTCTTAGCTAAAGAGGGAGAGCTTAGTAACCGGGCCTTAGTAAGTAAGTTAGAGGGTGCGGGGGG